>CM062296.1:198685374-198849010 GCA_031216915.1 Pictodentalium vernedei | reverse complement strand
TAAAGGTTAGGAGAGTTTTATTTATTTTTTGTTCCCTCATAAGGTATCACTCTGACTTAGCAGTTGTGTCAAGTAAAGTTTCCAAAACTTCACAAAAACCACTGCCAAGATATTAAAACCTCCTTAGTCAAGACCACCAAAAACCTGTATGTGGGCACATTTGTTCTCCATGCAGGGAAGACAAAAAAAACCACCAAAACTTGAGTTACATGTAGGATTAAGTAAGGATTAAACTGAAGTGAACAAATAAATATGAGGTTTGTTTTTATGCCTCCCCCCCCCCCCCCCCTCCGACTTAAATCGGGTGGTATATAGTGATTGAAGTGTGCATGTGTCCATCCGTCCATGTGTCTGTGTGTATGTCCGAGCCAATAACTCGAAAACGATTAGGGCCAGTCATCAAACTTCACACAATTATAAAGGACCATGGAAGGATTTGTCACACACCATAGCCGGGTTCGTACCGTCAAGGTCACATTTCAAGGTCACACTAAATATCGGTCAATATTCGTGTCTCAGCCATAACTCAGAAATGAATCATAGTACAATTGTTAAACTTTTTACAAATGTTAAGGACAGTCAGAAGGTGTGTCGCGTATAACAGTTTCTGCCGCATCTGCATGGTGGAGGTCACAATTGATCATCAGGGTCACAAATCCTGTCACAAGCATAACTCCAAACTATTAGGTCTACAATCATCTAGCATCGCTCAATTATAAAGGACCACAGGTGGACGTGTCACACACCAGTCAGGTCCGTAAGGTCAAGGTCACATTTCAAGGTCACACTGAAATCGGTCAATATTCATGTCTCAGCTATAACTCAGAAACGAATCATAGTACAATTGTTGAACTTTTTACAAATGTTAAGGACAGTCAGGAGTGTCGCATATAATAGTCTCTGCCGCATCTGCAAGGTGAAGGTCACAGGGGGGGGGGGGGGTGGAATGTGTTACCTTAGTAACATTCTTCTTGTTTACTATGGGATATGCACTGGTAACAGTACTCTGAAGTCTGGTTTAGTGCTGTGACCATAGAAGTGGACAGAGTATACCAACCCATTGATGACTTGATGTCAACTAGTTGACAAAATTTTTTGGTTGAATCATCAGGATTTGACTGAAAATTATGTCGGGGAAACAAATAAGGGCATCAAGTCATATGCATGAGGAGGACTGACAGTTGCTGTCACCCATTGGGGGGGGGGGGGGGGGGGGGGGGGGGGGGGGCGGGAGGAATACTTGAGTTGAAAGAAGGTGCAATCTTCAACATAACCCTTTACCTAACTCAAAAGACAGACGATTCTTGCAACCAAAATTCTTGAATAACTATTTTTTGTTCATTTTTGTGTCAAAGACATAGCTTATAACACCTCATTGGAACGAGCTCAACAAGCTCGTTCCAATGAGGGGTCGTAAGCTATGTTTTTGAGACAAAAAATTTAAATTGAATGGTGATTTTTGTGAATAGTGCTGGCCAGTTCGACTGTTACGTTGGGTAAAGGGTTAAATAGCAGTCCGATTTGATCAAAATCATCTGCCTAATTTGATTCGGCTCAAACTCAGAGATTCCATATTTAGTATACATGAGCACAGTACCAAACAGTGTAAAAAAAAAGAAAACAAAAGACAAGACAATTTTTAGCCTTTATTTATCATGTTAGCACATTTATTCATCATGTTGGCAAAGTTTATCTGGATATTAAATAAACATAAAACTGAAAGCCAACAATAACTATTTCTAACTCTCACCCTTCTCCCATCGGTGAGAAATGTTCCAACAAATCACCACTTCTCACAGGAAAAGGAAAGTACTGAAATACAACTCCTCTCATTTTAAAAGTGTTACTGAGCTCTTTGAACATGATTTATCGAGTTATAAGTTTTATTCCTAAGGTTTAACCATTCCAATAAGGTTTGTCTGTTTAGTGGGGTTTAATGACACTTTCAACAGTGTGAGACTACTATGATCCCCGATGAGTCTGGAGCCTCGGGTCTGGTTCAAATATCTTGCCCCGAGGGTTGAGATTTCCCCATTCCCACCTTCAGACTCATCAAGGATGAATTTTCTCCCTCCCCCCCCCCTCCCCCCCCCCCCCCCCCCCCCCACCACATGAGGATTACGTCATTATAGATAATTGGCGGTCACGGGCTGACATACCCAATTTATCAAATTGCAGTCCTTTCGAAAAACGAACAAAAAACCCGAAACAATTTCATCGGAAAAATCGTACAAAAGTTAGGTATATACCATACGTATATACTAAAAAATTGATTTGTAACACTGTCCGTTAAGGGGTTAATGAATTTGCACGTGTCAAACTCTAATGTAAAGGGCATTGTGAAATTATTGATCGATCGATAAATTCGTGCAGTGATATTATTAAATCTGCAGAGAAACATGGGGTTGAAACAAATCAACATTGTTGTTTTTGAATGGCACGTGGATTACACGCGGGAAATCGTGAAGCCATTTTGTTTATTTACAATTGTGCAGACGTTGATGAAATAGTTTCCGACGACCTAATAAAATATGCAAATGAGTATGTCACGTGGGGTGGGTGGGATAGAAATATCCCCCCTGCTGTCTCACCTGGGACAAGCGTATGTTTCAAGTATAGTGGGGGGAGAAATATCGTGTCCGACAATATAACAGGTGGAAGAAGCTGATGTACCTGCACTGGTCAGAAGCAGCAAGTAACTCAGATTCTCCACCAGTTCCTATCAAGGTATGCATGTTTTATTTTTTTACACAAAATAATATTGGTCGATAAACCAACAAATTAAGCACACCCCAGGCTGTAAGGCTATGGGATTAAATTATTCCTGACCCTCCCCACCTTTGCAAACTAGAACGATCCACTTTGTTAAAGACAGGGCACTGGGGATGGAGGGGCTATTCCTGCAGATGAATTCTGACATCAAGTTGCAAGAGGCTCCATTCAGCAATCACAGACATGATCCAAACTCTGGAAATAGCTGATTATCTACATTTTCTTGTGGCTACTCATAGCATAGAAGCTTTATCACTTGAATATCTCTGTATGAGGTAACACACAACATTGTACCTTTATTTCAAATGCTCCTTCAAGATTCATAATGCAGACCAAAGCCGTACATACAGCTAATTATTAAAATTCCATGGCCATTTTTAACTCTTGAGTAGAGCTGGGCGGTACTTAAACTTCTACTCTGGTTATGTTTCAGTATTCGGTGTCAACAATGTACATGTACCCACATTATGCAGCATTAGTATCAAATGGTATTTTGGGTACACTCCCCCCCTCACCCCAGCTGAAGGTGACCATTTACAGCAGACAAAGCCGCAGAATTGTCAAAATGTTCGAAGGAACAAAGGCATTTGTCAATAGTAATTTGATTTAATAAACAAGAGGCCCCAGGGGGCCTGAGGGCACTCACCTGACATGGTAGTCTAAATATCAAACCAAGGACTTGAATAAGCATCTTACGCCCCTCTTAAGAAAAGCATATACCAAGAAGCGATTGTGCCCACACAATACACAGAATTTTCCTTCTATTTTCAGTTCCTGAACTTTTAAGTTCCAAAATTGAGAAGATTTTTTAAGATTTAGGCACACTTTTTGGGCATGGCCCTACCAAGGGGCGAGGCAACTTGATTTGAACAAAATAAAATTGCAATGTCATAACAAACTATTATCTCAAATATCAATTAAATTGGTTCAGCGGTTTGGGAGGAGAAGACGCAAACACCATGTTCACAGACGACGCTTTTTAGCTCAGGTGAGCTAAAAAGCTGAGAGAACCACCCCCCACCCCCGGGTATTTCTGTCAATATTTTTGTTACATTAAATGACCAGTGGTGAATGCATTTTGAAATATATAGACAATGGGTTCTTCTTGTCAGGAATTTTGCGTAATTTTCTGTTGTTTGCACTTTTATATTTTAACTAATGTCAGGAATATTTTTTAAATACAAAAATTTCTGTACACCGCTCAGTACATTAAATCGGTAGTGGCTCAACATTGATACCAAACGGTATATTGTCCATCTCTTAATTCCGAGGCTTAATCATGTGCATCTATCTCCAAGGGATGTAATGTATCCCCTTGCATGGAATGTCCCTTGCAAACTCAAGGTGCTTTTGTAACCCATTTATGTTGATTCAATGAGCCAAAGATGCACTTTTTTATCTCCACCAACAGCAATCACTGGAAGTCTGTAATGCCATGTTAAATTATAAGCTACAGGTAATGATGTAGACAGATGAACCTGAAAAAATTAAAATATTTAACCCTTTAGCCCAAAACACATCTGAAAAATATTGAATAATTTCTCAATATTCTCGTTTATTTGCACCAAAACACTGATTGTAATGCAATATAAATCTTTTTTATTGGTAAACTGATAAAATTTACAACCATTACATTCGAATAAGCCTGTCAGAAATTTTGTAAGGCTGGCTACATTTCCAGCAAGAAATATAAAGGCTTACCCACCCACACTTCTGTATCCTAAAGGTTCACTCATTTTCGAATGTAAGGTAAACAAGAGGCCCTATGGGGCCTGAGGCGCACACCTGACCATAGTTGTATAAAGAAGGATTGAATTAGCTTGTAAGGCTAATTAAGGCTACAAAAGAATAAAGTTATTTAATTATTTATAACTCTGTTGTCCATGCCAGATGATTTTTTTTTTTATTATTGGGATGTCACTAGACAAATAATACCAACATTTGCAGTGGTGCAAAACTAGTGAGTCAAAATATCAACCTAAGGACTTTACTTGAACAAACTTGGAAGGATGCTGTATACCAAATATCAAAAGATTCTGACTGGTGGATCTGAAGAAGATTATCCAGGAATATTCCTCATTATTCCCTTAGAGAGCCAAATTATTAACCAATGAACTTGAGTTGAACAAATTGAATTCAACCCCTGTAAGGATTCTGTATGCCATATACTAAATGATTCTGACAGGTGTTTCTGGAAAAGAAAAGTTTTAAAGATCATTCCTAATATGGGACCAAGTTAAAATTTTGGCTCGAACAGGGAGCCCAAATATTAACCCAGGGACTTGGCTTGAACAAAATGAGATCTAACCTCCCTAAGGATGCTGTATTTTAAAAAAATTTTTTTTTAGGGTTTCACGACACTTTAACAGCCAGGGTCATATCGTGTCTGTGACAGTTTGGCGGGTGGAGGAACCCGGAGAGATCCACCGAGCAACGATGAGCAGCTGCCAGCTCCCCAACATCGCAACTCAGCACAGGCAGGGTTAGACTGGTTGAAGACATGCGAACCATCGATGTGCAGTACGCATCATTGTGCCCCCATGTGGACAACTGGGGTTAACTGCCTTGGCCAATGACACACTGCGGGAATCCAAATTGATCGCTCAGATGGTCACCCATCCAAGGACTAACCGGGCTCGATGTTGCTTAACTTCGTGATATGACGAGAACCGGTTACCACAATACCACCACGCCCCCAAGAATGCTGTATAGCAAATATGAAAAGATTCTGACTGGTGGATCTGAAGAAGATTTTAAAGATTATCCCCCCATATTGGACTAAGTTAAAATTCGGGCCTCCATAGAAAGACCAAATATTACCCGAGGGACTTGAGTTGAACAATCTTGAATCTGCCCCTCATAACAATGATGTACACCAAATATTAAAAGATTCTGACTGGTGGTTCTGAAGATTTAAATGAAAGTGTCAATGACACTGTAGCTCAACTTGACAAACTTGAACTTGATAAGTTATAAATGAAATGGCAAAATTGAAGATCATTGGTACCAATGTCATTTTTTTGCCAGTGGCAACATTTTTTGACAGAAACCGAAGAAAATCGATAGCTCCCATCTAGAGGCCTCCCCAAACAAGCATGCCAGGTTTCAAAGCAATCCGATCATAAATGTGCCCTGTAGGGTGTATAAAAGGGAAATATTGTGGTCTGACTAGATTAAATTCTAAGAACGTTGGCTGTGGCAACATTTTTTGACGGAAATGGAAGAAAATCGATAGCCCCCATCTAGAGGTCACCGTAAATAAGCATACCAGGTTTCAAAGCAATCTAATGATAAATGTGCCCTGTAGGGTGAGCCAAAGGGAAATATTGTGGTCTGACTAAACTAAGTTCTAAGAATGTTGGCTGCGGCAACATTTTTTGATGGAAATTGCAGAAAATCGACAGCTCCCATCTAGAGGTCTCCCCAAACAAGCATACCAGGTTTCAAAGCAATCAAATCATAAATGTGCCCTGTAGGGTGTGCCAAAGGGAAATATTGTGGTCTGACTAAACTGAGTTCTAAAAACGTCGGCCGCGGCAACATTTTTTGACGGAAATGGAAGAAAATCGATAGCTCCCATCTAGAGGTCACCCCAAACAAGCATCCCAGGTTTCAAAGCAATCCGATCATAAATGTACCCTGTAGGGCGTGCCAAAGGGAAATATTGGGTCTTCTGCCTAAACTAAGTTCTAAAAACGTTGGCCGCGGCAACATTTTTTGACAGAAATTGCAGAAAATCGATAGCTCCCATCTAGAGCTCTCCCCAAACAAGCATACCAGGTTTCAAAGCAATCTGATCATAAATGGGCCCTGTAGGGTGTGCCAAAGGAAAATATTGAGGTCTGACTAAACTAAGTTCTACGAATGTTGGCCGTGGCAACATTTTTTGCCGGAAATTGAAGAAAATCAATAGCTCCCATCTAGAGGTCACCCTAAATAAGCATACCAGGTTTCAAAGCAATCAAATCATAAATGTGCCCTGTAGGGTGTGCCAAAGGGAAATATTGTGGTTTGACTAAACTAAGTTCTAAGAACATTGGCCGCGGCAACATTTTTTGACAGAAATTGAAGAAAATCGATAGCTCCCATCTAGAGGTCACTCCAAACAAGCATGCCAGGTTTCAAAGCAATCCGATCATAAATGTACCCTGTAGGGTGTGCCAAAGGGAAATATTGAGTCTTCTGACTAAACTAAGTTCTAAGAACGTTGGCCGCGGCAACATTTTTTGACAGAAATTGAAGAAAATCGACAGCACCCATCTAGAGGTTTCCCCAAACAAGCATACCAGGCTTCAAAGCAATCTGATCATAAATGTGCCCTGTAGGGTGTGCCAAAGGGAAATATTGAGGTCTGACTAAACTAAGTTCTACGAACGTTGGCCGTGGCAACATTTTTTGCCGGAAATTGAAGAAAATCGATAGCTCCCATCTAGAGGTCACCTTAAATAAGCATACCAGGTTTCAAAGCAATCAAATCATAAATGTGCCCTGTAGGGTGTGCCAAAGGGAAATATTGTGGTTTGACTAAACTAAGTTCTAAGAACGTTGGCCGCGGCAACATTTTTTGACGGAAATTGAAGAAAATCGATAGCTCCCATCTAGAGGTCACCCCAAACAAGCATGCCAAGTTTCAAAGTAATCTGATCATAAATGCGACCTGTGAGGTGTGCCAAAGGAAATTGTGGACGTACGTACTAACGTACTAACATACTAACGTACGTACGCCGACGGACGAGAAGTGATGGCAATAGCTCAGCTTGACTTTGTCAAGTTGAGCTAAAAAATGATTCCCCATATTGCCCTAAGTTAAAAATTTGGGCTCCTGTATTGAGACAAATAAGACCCAAGGGCCTTCATTGTAACAAATTTGTATACCAAATATCAAAAGATGTTTTTTTTTAAATTTTTGCAAATATGCTAACTCGGCATTTTTAGCTCATCTTGGCAAAGTCAAGCTGAGCTAATCTCATCGCTCTCTGTTCGCCGTCCGTCTGTCACCACTGGGCCAGTTCAAGTGAAAGTTCGTGTGAGTGATGGTCCCGAAGAGGCATTGCTTTTCTGTTCAACTCGACATGCCCAGCCCTATAGGGAGGGAGTGGGGGAAATTCTCCAAAATATTTTAAAAATCTTCTTCTCATGAACCAGTATGTACAATGACTTGATATTTGTTATGGAGCTTCCTTTTGAGGTGTAGAATCAAGTTTGTTCAATATTTTATTTTCCGAACCGATGGTCCAGTTTGAACCAAATTTGATATGTGGTATTATTGGGTCATAAGTACTTGACTCATGCAAAAAAATTCCCGCATCCCCATGGAAACACTGGGAGCTAAAAATAGAAATATTTTCAAATGCCCATATTTCCCAAACCACATGGAATAGAGAGCTGTTATTTGGTATGAAGCATCCTTAGGACCAGTAGAATTGAATGGTAAAAAAAATTGCCATCGGTTATATTAGGGTGTTCTGTAATGGGCATCGAAAAAATGCTGAGTCAGCATATTTGCAAACTTTTTTTAAAATCTTTTCTCCAGAACCAGTCATCAGAATCTTTTGATATTCGGTATACAGCATATGGGGAGGGGGGGGGGGGAGGAGGGGGGAGGGGGGTCAGATACAAGTTTGTTAAAATAAAGCCCATTGGTTCATATTTGGGCTCAATACACAAGCCCAAATTTTTAACTTAGGGAAATATGGGGAATATTCTTTAAAAATCTTCTTCTTCAGAACCACCAGTCGGAATCTTTTAATGTTTGGTATATATCATTGTTATAAAGGTCAGATTCAAGATTGTTCAAACCAAGTCCCCAGGTTAATATATGGGCATCCTACGGATGCTCAAATTTTAAATTTGTTCAACATGGGGGACAATTTTTAAAAATTATAAATTCAAAGTAGTCTGTAATTTTTTTATACTTACCAATGGCCCAGACTAGATGGTGCTAACTCTAAAATTAATTCAGGGCCGAACACAAATTTTGCCCCCAATCCCCAAAATTTTCATGCAAAACCAAAAATTTCATGTCCTATCTGGTACTCCATACTTTTGCGAACTGCACATGCACAGTATCCAGGCAGACACCAAAATTGGCGCCAACCATCATTCTTTCTAGAAGTTACCTGCTAAATAGTGCCCACTCAAGGGAGGGCCATCCCCATCTGGGCCATTGGTAAGTATAAAAGATATGCAAATTATTTTTACACAACAACCAATGGCCCAGACTAACTGAATCGTAAAAAGGCTGGAGGGCCTTGGACATAGAGGAAAATCCAATTACTCAATCACTTCATAAAGGAAATCTCCTACAGGAGAATAGGTGAGAAAGGAATTATATATATCTTTCTCATTTGCAAGAAATGAGAAAGACATAACACCAACAATGTAATTGAGCATTACATATCATATAATTCTCCATTTAACGCCAGCATAACCCATTATGCTAATTTGGTGAAGGGAAGCCAGTCCAGAGAATGAGACTCTTTATACTCATTTAAAAGTGTCCGAGGATTGTATATTAATGCCCGTTTGACACGTGACATATACAAATGTTTCACAGTGAGCTACACTTTAAAAACAATACATAAATGAGACATATCATTTGCTTCACACCGAGCTACACATTAAAACCATTCCAGCACCGACTCGGGACTACTGACACCGGAGGAGGTCTTCCCTTGCTTTTCACTATAAAGCCAGATGATCATAAGGGAAAAAAATGCCCCCCCCCCCCCCCCTTTCCCCTTGTTCTGAGGTACAGGACCACAAAACGAAGAGGGCAGTGGAACAGCGTCACTGCTGGAATGGGTTGCCTAAATAACTATAGATGTAATCCTTTTAGTGGACGACATTCTGAGCAACAGACAGAGGACCTAAACATTTAAGATCACCGGAGATGGACTCTAAATTTCAAAGGTAAAACTTGGTAAATGCAGAAGGCTGTGTCCAGTACACAGCTTTCATGAGATCAGTAATGTCTATACTGTTAGAATAAGCCCAAGAAGTGGACAGCACTCTAACTTCATGCACTGATATCTTATTTACAGAACGCTGATCCGAAGATAGACTTTCTTTGGCATTGCGTATTGCCAACTGAATCCATCTAGCAATGGAATGAACAGAAATATCTCTTCTGTTAGGAATCAATGAAAGAAAGAAGCCTTTTCTTCCTTTTCTGATAAACTCTGATCGGTGTTTATATATGTGCATAGCTCTGACTGGACACAGCAGAGGTCTACCTACGGTTGTCCGTAGATGGTAGAGCCTTTATGATACGATAATAGGGTCAGGCCGTTTATCTGGAGCCTAGTTCTTAGCCAAAAATACCACTTCTGTAGTTAAAGTAATGGCATTACCAACACTACGGTAGTGAGATTCGCCAACAGATAAAGCATGAAGTTCACTAACTCTTCTAGCGGATGCAAAGGCTAAGAGAAATGCTGTTTTATAGGTCAAGAATTTGAACTCTACAATGTCCAACGGCTCAAACGGAGCTTCCTTAAGCTTCAACAGAACCCAAGCCAAATTTCACTTAGGAATTAATTTGAGGGTTCTAGGTCTATTTATAGAGAAATTTCTAACCAGTTTGGATAATGAAGCATCAGATCCAATTGTCAAGTTATCATGATGAGCGTAAGTGTCCGATAACATAGACCTATAGACCTTAACAGTGACGGGCTGCAGTTTGAGAACGTCAAACAGGTAGATCAGGAAGTTGGAAATATCTGGTATGGATGGATCATACACGTCTATCGACTGATCCTTACACCAACGGAAGAAAACCTTCCACTTTGCTGCGTAATTCAGCGAAGAGGAGGACCTCCTGCAGTTAGAAATTGCATTCACTGCTGGTCCTGTAAATTGCTTGCCGTGCAAAAAGGACAACACAACGGAAATACATGAAGGTTGAGACCTTCCGGGTCGTGATGCAGTGTGCGTGACTTCCCCTGATAAAGAAGGTCCTCTCGCAGAGGAAGCTTCCTGGGAACATCCCATAACAAACACCTGAGATTGATCCACGGTTTCTGTGATGACAGAGATGTTACTAGCAGAATCTTGCAACGAGACTGTTTGATTTTTAACAGAATCAACGGAGTTGGAGGATATGCATACCCTATCATTCCGTCCCATGAGATTGACAGAGCGTCTACTGCGTACACTCAATGGTCTGGACATGGCGACACGTACATCTGCAACTGATTGTTGGTGTGTGTCACGAACAAATCTATCATAGGTCGAACCCACTGGTAGCAAATCTGTCAGAATACCCGCTTGTTGAGTGTCCACTCCGATGGCAACAGGCGACCTTTCCGAGAGAGCGAGTCTGCTAGTATGTTCAGACGACCCGGTATATGACGGACTGATAGTTGAACATGATGATTAACAACATATAGAAGAATTTTCTCCGTTAGTTCACATAACAGAATTGAATGAGTGCTTCCCTGGTTCCTGATGTATGCTACCACTATTGGATTGTCATCAATATCTGAACATGAGCATCTGCTAGAATGTGAATCCTATGTTGTAGCACTAACTGTACTGACATCATCTCTTTGATGTTTATGTGTTTCTCTAGGAACCGAGGGTCCCAAAGACCCTGACACTTTGAGTCTGTCGGGCTCAGGGTCACGCCCCAACCTGTCTGACTCGTATCCGTCAAAATCATGAAAGCCAGATCTGGCAGCTGCAGTGGAACTCCCTGAGTTAACCACTGAATATCTGCCCATATCTGGACCTTTTGTTTTACCAGGTCCGTTAAAACAATACTGGTCTCGAGCGAATGCGTCTTCACACTCCAGTTCTGAGTAAAGAACATCTGGAGGGGATGTGTGCGCAAGCGACCCATCGGAATAAGATCCGCAGCCACTCCACACAACCCCATCAGTCGCTTCAATTCCCTCGCTGTTAATGTGTCTGAGTGTAGACAAAAATGAACATAACAACTAATTTCACTTTGGGAAATGGCAGACAAACCAGATTGTTGTGAGTCTTGAAGCTCATCCCCAAGTGAATGAACGACTTGGATGGAGCTAGATCCGACTTCTTCTCATTTACCATGAAGCCGAGACGTCGGAGCAAAAGAAGCAGACTCTGAAAATCGTTCTGAAGAGTAGTTTTGTTGCTGTATCTCTGAAGAATGTCGTCCAAGTAAGCCGACGTTACCGCAGACGAATGAGCTCAGAAGTAAAACATTACTGAGTTCATTATTCAAGTGAAAGCCTAGGGCGCCAGGTTCAGACCAAAGCACATTGCTCGGAACTGATACACTATCCCTTGAACGGCGAACCGCAAGTACTTTATGAATGACGGATATACCAGGACATGAATGTATGCATCCTTTAGATCTATGCTTGCCACATAGTCGTTCACTCTAATGCTCGCCCTTACTGACCGAATGGTCTCCATATAGAACTTTGGAGCTACGATAAGCTTGTTTATCCAGCTCAAGTCTATTACCGGTCGGAACGAGCCATCTGGCTTCGGTACTAGGAACAGGTGACTGTAGAATTCTAGAGAATTTTGATTCTCGACAACCCCTATTGCTTCCTTTCATAACAGAGCCTGTACCTCCAAGAGACTCTCTTTTGCAAGGATTTGACAGAAGATTTGTCCACCGCGGACATTTTGTTAGTGGTGGTTTCGCTCGGAAAGATAGCTGTAGGCCGTCCGAGACCACACTTCTCAACCACTGGTCTTCCGCAATTGTTATCCAGCTTGTTGCGATTCTTGATAACCTTCCGCCAACTGGCAAGCAATAGAGGTCCTGACCATCACCTGTAGGACCTGTGAGGCCTACAGGAAGAGAAACCACGTCCCCCCTCGCGAAGAGCCTCGACCTGCCGGCTTAGGGGCGTCTGACCAGTAGTCTCGTTCAGACCTATGCCCCCTTCCCAGATCGCTGTATTGACGATCCCTAGAGTAATTATAGGAGGGTTTCCTATACCCTCGCGAGGAGTGCCCTTCAAACGATTTCTGTCTGGGACGTCCTCCTTTACTCTTTTCTGCTCTAGCGGGTCGATTAGACGCTGACTTTAGAAGCACAGTATTAGACGCTTTCTTTGTAGCTTGGTCATAAACCAATGAAAGCTATTCGTCAAATATTGTGTGTCCGGATACCAGAGCAACCCGTAGAGAGTTTTTCACCTTGTCATCTTTTAAAGATGACGACGCAAGGGCACCGTCACATCTGATTAACTCCAAATTAGCCTCTGTTGAGGCAGAGTTATACGTGGTAAACATAATTGCCCTGGAAAGAACTCTTAAAGAGGTACGAACGTCCTCAAATTCCTTCGCGTTGAGACATTATACCACAGCTCTTGAAAGGTGATCTGCGTAAGACATAGCGTCCAAATTCGCTCTGTTTGAAGATATTCCCGTCTCAATTGTGTCCGAGCGAATTGTGAATGAGGCAGACAAGGATAGCTCTGGATCCTCAGCCTGTTCACCCTAATGCAGAGGAACTGCCCATCTTCCCCGACCGTTCAAAATAAACGTGGTCCAATAAACGGTAAATTTACGGAAGATGATGTCAAGAAACCGCCTTTCTTCTTCCCACTGGAGAGTTTGAATATGGCATTGTCCAAATGACTGAAGGCCTGCTACACCTGCCTAGACTGAACCGGAAAAGACAGGACCTCCTCCTTTGACCGGATAAAGTCTGCGTCCAGCGATGCCAGCGGTTTCTTTCCAGTAGTCGCAGCATTTTGATTCGCCGGAACAAATTCAGGGTAGTATTGATGGATTAAATCCATCGCAACCATGTGCTGTTCTGAAAGGGAAAGGTAATCTTCGTCCATATCCCTTTCACCATCCGATTGAATCAGTTGAGACTCTCGGTCTACGGCATCTGAATGGGCAGATGACTGGACCAACCCAGCACCATCTGACAGCTCAGGTTCTGAGACTGCCGTAGGCTGTTCCTGCACCTGCTGGGATGTTGCGATGAGCTGTGCAATCTGCAACAGCGGCCTTGTTTCTTAGCCGCCTGCTGCTCCTGGGACGGTGTGTCCAATATGGCTCTTTTCTCCGGACGTCCTGATAAATGAGGCCTCGTCTCCTTAGCTACCGGATGGTCCGACTTCTTTGATGATGAGTGGTCACTTCTCGGTGATGCAGGCTGGATATCCAAAGTCGTGTAGCTAAGGTATTGTCGTGTGTGCTTTGAAGATGACCTTTTAGAAGCCGTAACTGCAGCTGAGCCCGGCTGCAAACTATATGCAGCGTCACGGATGGAAGGCGTGGACGTATGCTCCGACTGACGCAAGTTTCTAATCACAACATCTGGCCCCAGATGCTTCTGGGAAAGAGAGGGACCTCTCTCGCTCGCTTCTTCCTCTGTTCCATCATCACTGGGTGAGCCTGTTTATTTTAAGGTGCTCGCTCTACCCAATCCACTCCTCTCGACCGCAATGGACACACCCGGCGTCATGGTACCCACGGACGGAGTAACAAGCTAGCTGGCAACAAGGGACTAAAATCACCGGCTAGTGGCTTTTTGCCCTGTCTAATATTCATGAGCACCTTGGCAGCTAGCTCTGTTTGCTCATCTGAGCGTGACGACGGTAGCACACTATCTCTAGGCGTCATGTAAACATCACCATGTTCTTGTTCCTCAGAAAAAGAAACTGATAAACTTGATTGGCTTTGTGGCAAGAGGACCAGCACCGACCTCTCGCCGCTAACAACGTACTGTGACAGCCATCTCCAACGTCGTCATCCCATCCGACACAGGTTGGACAAGAATTAGTAGGAGTACATCGACTACAAGCAAGGCAACAAGCATGCAAATCCGAGGAAGACTTCCTCGCCTTGCATTTTTAGCAATAAGCTTTTATAATGAATCAAAACCAAGTTGACAGTACTCCCACCAACTCCACAATAAATTTTTGAAAAAGATATATAATAAATAACACTCAAAATATAAATCGAAAAATTAATTTAAAAGAAAAAAAAAAAAATTGAAAAATTCTGACAGGAGCCCAAGTTCCCAAAGGGAACAGAGCCCAAATGTATCCCGATAGAGCCTTAGTGTAGACAAAATTCCCAAAATTAATTGCTACACTACCGGAATATTTTTAATGTATCTGACAACAATCCTACTATGAACTCAATAGGAAAGTTAAAAAATTTATAGTAATTTATATATTTTTTATACTTACCAATGACCCAGACATAGCTGGTGCTAACTCTTAAAATACTAGGGCCAAACACAAATTTTGCCCCCCAATCCCCAAAATTTGCATCAAAAACCAAAAGAAATCATGTCCTGAAGGTCCTCCATACTTTGCCCTTACTGCGCATGCGCAGTGTCAAGGACGTTCCAAAATTGGCGCCAATTATCATTCTTACAAGTCAGCGCTATGTACTCAGCGGGGAGGTATGATTTCCCAACTCCTGGGAGGGCCATCCCCGTCTGGGTCATTGATAAGTATAAAAAATATATAAATTACTATAAATTTTTTAACATTTTTATACTGTACCAATGACCCAGACATAGCTGAATAGTAAAAAGGCTGGAGGGCCTAGGACATAGAGGAAAATCCAATAAGCTCAACTACATAAAATAGAGTCAACCCCTCAAGGAGAAAAGGAGTATTAGGCTTTACATGTATCTTTCTTATTTTATGGTAAATTAGAAAGATACAATACCCTTCATAATTGAGCACAATAACATTCATGTTCTCTATTAACATCCAGTATAACCCTTTATACTAATTATTTTTAAAGTAAGCCAATAAATAAAGTTAGTCCAGAGAATTGAGACTCTTTATATTCTTATAAAAGTGTCCGAGGATTGTATATTAACGCCCGTTTGACACTTGACATATACAAATGCTTCACACCGAGCTACACTTTAAAAATATGACATGAATGAATTTTTAACATTAATATTACACTTTAAAACCATCCCGGAAATGACTCAGAATTACTGACTCCGGAGGAGGAATCCCCTTGCTTTTCACTATAAAGCAGGTGACCTAAGGGAACACCCTCCCCCCCCCCCCCCACCCCCTTCCCCTTACCCTGGGTCAAATAGCCCAGAGCGAAGAGGGCAGCAGGACGGAGTCACTGCCGGAACAGAAAGCCTGCATAACTATAGTTGCAACTGTTTAGTGGACGACATTCTGAGCAACAGATAACGGACCTAAACAATGCAGGTCTCCAGAAATGGACTCAATATTTCTGAGATAAAAATTTGTGAATGTGGATGGTTGAGACCAATAAGCAGCCTTCATTAAATCTGTAATAGCAACACTATTTGCGTAAGCCCAAGATGTAGAAAGATCTTAAGCACAGAGTGCTGAGTAGAAGATAAATTTTCATAAGCAGTACGGATAGTTAATTGAATTCATCTAGCAATAGAATGGACTGAAATGTCCTTTCTATTAGGCATCAGAGACAGAAAGAAGCGTTTTCGTCCCTTTCTGATAAACTGAGATCTTTGTTTATAAATACGTAAAGCTCTAACAGGACAGAGTAATGGCCTACACCCGTCTGAAGACGGCAGAGCCTTAATAACAATAGGTTCCGGATATTTATTAGGAGCCTGATTCTTAGCTAAAAATCCAACATTAGCAGTGAAGGTGATAGTGTGCCCGACACTACGATAGTGAGAATCGTCCACCGATAGTGCATGAAGCTCACTGACTCTTCTAGCAGAAGAGAAAGCTAAGAGAAAAGCTGTCTTATAAGACAAGAATTTGAAATCTACTGTCCCAAGAGGCTCAAATGGCTTTTCCTTCAGTTTAAGAAGAACCCAAGCTAAATTCCACTTAGAAATTAATCTAAGAGTTCTGGGTCTATTTATCGAGAAGTTTCTAACTAAGTTAGATAAAGAGACATTAGATCCAATTTGTAAACTATCGTGGTGTGCATAGGTATCAGATAACATAGACCTATAACCCTTAATAGTAACAGGCTGCAGTTTGATCTCGTCAAACAAGTATACTAGAAAGTTTGCAATGTCTGGTATGGAGGGATCAAAAATATCAACAGAATGATCCCTACACCAACGACGAAAAACCTTCCACTTAGCCGCATAGTTTAGCGAAGAGGAGGTCCTCCTACAGTTAGAAATCGCGTCCACTGCTCGTCCTGTAAAGTGCCTGCCATGCAAGAAGGACCGCACAACAGAAAAACGTGAAGGTTGAGACTTTGCGGGTTGTGATGAAGTTGACGCGGTTTCCCCTGCGAAAGAAGATCCTCCCGTGGAGGAAGCTTTCGCGGTAGGTACCACAGCAGACACCTGAGTAGATTTATCCACGGTCTCTGTGGAGACAGAGATGCTACCAACAGAATCTTGCATTGAGATTGTTTTATCTTTAGCAATACTTGCTGAATTAACGGCGCTGGAGGATATGCAAATCCTATCATTCCGTCCCATGAGATCGATAGAGCGTCTACTGCAAATGCTCTTGGATCCGGACATGGTGACACATACGTCTGCAACTGATTGTTGAGATGTGTCGCAAATAAGTCTATCATTGGCCGTTCCCATTGGTAGCAAATCTGATTGAATACTTGTTTGTTGAGAGTCCACTCCGACGGCAACAAGCGACCCTTCCGTGAAAGGGAGTCTGCTAGTACATTCAGACGACCCGGTATGTGACGGACCGAAAGTAGAACTTGATGTTCTAGAGCAAACAGAAGGATTCTTTCTGTTAAATTGAATAACGGAACGGAATGAGTGCCTCCCTGGTTCCGGATATATGCCACTACTGTCGTATTGACGGACAGGATTTGGACATGAGCTTTCTGAATAATGTCCATCCAATGACGTAACTCAAGCCAAATTGACATCATTTCCTTGATGTTTATGTGCTTGCTTAGAAACTGTGGATCCCAAAGACCCTGGCACCTCGAATCCGTTGGGATCAATGATGCACCCAACCTGTTTGACTGGCATCCGTCATAATCGTAAAACTCGGATCCGGCAACTGCAGCGGAACTCCCTGAGCTAACCACTGAATGTTTGCCCAAGTCTGAATCTCTTGTTTCACTTGATCTGATAAGAGAACGTCTATGTCGAGCGAATGAATCTTCACACTCCAATTCTGAGTCAAGAAAATTTGGAGAGGACGAGTGCGTAACTGCCCCATCGGAATGAGATCCGCAGCAGCTCCGCAAAGACCTATCAGTCTCATGAACTCCCTCGCTGTGACTTTGTCTGCATGAAGACAATATCGAGCGTAACAACTGACTAATTTCGCTCTGGTTAACGGCAGATGAACGAGATTGTTGTGTGTCTCGAAGCTCATTCCCAGATGAGTGAATGACTTGGACGGCACCAGATCCGACTTCTCCTCGTTTATAACAAAACCGAGACGTCAGAGCAATAGAAGCAGATTCTGCACATCGTTCTGAAGCGTTAACTCGTTGCCGTACCTCTGAAGAATGTCGTCCAGGTAGGCCGATGTTACCGCAGACGAATGAGCTCGGAAATACATCATTACTGAGTTCATTACCCGAAAGAAAGCCCAGGGTGCTAGGTTCAATCCGAAGCACATCGCCCGAAATTGATACACCACTCCTCGGACTGCGAAGCGTAGATGCTTTCTGAATGTCGGATGTACCATGACGTGAAAGTACGCATCTTTGAGATCTATGCTTGTAGCATAATCGTTCACCCGAATACTCGCTCTGACCGATCGAATCGTCTCCATATAGAACTTCGGAGCGACGATCAGCTTGTTTATCTAGCTCAAATCTATGACTGGACGGAACGAGCCATCTGGTTTCGGAACCAGAAATAGATGGTTGTAGAATCCCGGTGTTTCCTGGTCTTCTACGACCTCTACCGCGTTCTTCATTAAAAGAGACTGCACCTCCGATAACAGAGCGTCTCTTTTCTGCGGATTTGACGGAAGTTGAGTCCATTTTGGACTTCGAGTTAATGGAGGCTTTCGTTTGAAGGATATTCTTAGACCTTCCGAAATCACTCCTCTCACCCAAGGGTCGTCCGTAATCGACGCCCACTCTTGTGAAAAACTCGACAACCTTCCGCCAACCGGAACACGATAGAGGTTGAAACCATCACCTCCTGGACCTGCGAGGCCTGCGGGAGGAGAAACCACGTCCTCCACGACCCGCACCTCATCCCGTCGACCTCGGGGCGTCCGACCGGTTGTCCCGGCCCGAAGGACGTCCCGCACGTGAGTCGCTGCCTTGACGGTCTCTTGAATAAGACCAAGAGGACGTATCGGAACCTCTATAGGAACCTCTCTTGGGTGCATTAGTCCCTGAAGTGCCTGTCTTACTCTTATCTGCCGTATCCGACTTTTTGGAAGCGGATTTAAACAGCAGAGAATCCGAAGCTTTCTTAGTAATTTTATCGTAGATTGCTGAAAGCTTGCCGTCGAAGAGAAGCTCTCCAGAGACCGAAGCGACTCTGAGAGAGTTCTTCACCTTACTATCCACGTGTGTGGATGTAGCTAGGGCTGCGTCACGTCTAACCAACTCCAGGTTTGCCACTGAAAGGGCGGAGTTATACGTGGAATAAGCCACTGCCCTTGAAAGAAGTCTTAAAGAGGATTGTATATCCTGGAATTCTTTCCCTTGAAGACGCAGTGATAACGCCTTTGTAAGGTGGTCTGCGTAAGATAAAGCGTCTAAACTGGCCCTGTTAGACGTAATTGTCGTATCCAACACCGCGGTTGGAATGGACGTAGATGATGGTAATGACAATTCTAAATCTTCTGCCTCGTTGTCAAGACGCAGAGGAACTCTCGGAATACCCTGTCCTGCCGTATCGAATTCATTCCTTGAATTAATGAAAGGCAGGTTAAGAGCATTGGCGGACAAGAAACCAGCTTTGCCTGTTTTGGAAGCAAGCTTGAAGATAGCGTCGTTCAATAATTCAAATGTTCTTGTGACATTATTGGACTAAGACGGAAACTCAGGGACGATGTCCCTGAACCGCTCGAAGAATTCAGTGTCCAATGACGCTATCAGTCTCTTATCCGGTACCGCAGCAGTCTGGCCCGACGGAACAACTTGAGGAAGGAAGTGCCGGATGAAATCCACGGCAGCTTTATGTTGTTCCGAAAGGGATAGCTCCAAGTCCTCAGTATCCCTTTTGCCATCCGGTCGGACCTCACGATGCTCCCGGTCGTCTGCACCCGATGCTTCGGCAGAGCGTACCGACCCAGCGCCGTCGGATAATTCCCGATCCGACACCGATTCTGTCATTTGCTGGGATGCTGCAATAATTTGTGCTATCTGAGCTAGCACGTCCGTCATCGAGGCCTGCGGAGTAGCGGTCTTTCGCTGCTTAGCCGCCGGAAGCTCCGCATCAACTGACTCCCGCATACCCTTCCTATGCGAACGTCCGGAGTCTACCGGCCTCGAGTCCCTGGCTACCGGATGGCGTGACCTGGTCGCCGATGCATCCCTGATCGGCAAAGCTGGTAGAATATCTGCGGTCACGTAGCCAAGGTGCGGTCGTGTGCGCTGCTGAGAGGATGAGGAAGCATGAGCAGTCTCAGCGGACTGCCTATACAACGGAGCATCCCGAGCGGCGGACGTGTGCTCCACTTGCGAAACATTTTGTACCCAGATGTTGTTGTACGAGAGGGGCCTCTCTCGATCGCGGCCCGGCTGGACCTGGATAAGCTAGGAACCGGACTAGTAGGGCTGGGCGGTTTTGAAATTTGCATTTCGGTTCGGTTTCGGTTTTGTACAAAAACTCGGTTTTCGGTTCGGTTTTCGGTTTTTCATAATATATTGTAGAAATCCACATTTTAGAGGGTAATGTACACATAAAATCTGTCTGTATTTGTCATCCAAGTCATGAGGCTCATATAGCGAGTTGAGTCATTCGGGTTAATCAGTGTTCACCACTCTTCTCAGCAAATGGACATAATGTGTTGGGCTGCTGTAGTGGGCAACAGTGGTGGAGCGGTGGAGCCATGAGGTATCTACTATCTAGGGAGACCAGCCCCCCCCCCCCCCCCCCCCCCCCACCCTCCACTCAAAATCCCACTTGCTTCTCCCATCCCCAAATTTGAAAAAAATATTTTTGATTTCTTGCCCTCAGTACAAGTACAGTACCCTTAGTCCTGAGATTCCCCCCCCCCCCCCCCAAAAAAAATCTCCACTAGCATGGTCCACAGGATTTCAAACCATGGCTCCACCACTGGTGGGAGCTGCCTTGTTCTGTCAGTGAGATTTGGGACCTTGTCAAGACAAGATGCAGAAATTCACAAGAAAAGCTACATTTTAGCAAAAATCAACATTTCCTTATTTTTTATGGAGTCGCAATGCTCTCACCCTGGTTTTGGTGGATAATGTGCAATTGTTGTGCTTATTTCGGTAATTATCACATCGCTTGAAAATAGACGTGCCCCGTGTTTCTTGATGGTTCCTGCTTCAAATGACAGTGGAATAAGAGGAACACAAATCATATTTTTTCTGATTTTGATAACTATTGTTGAAGTAAGTCGTGATATACGAATCACTTTTATTGGTAACTCACTCCAATGCTTTCACAATATCTCTCTTAATTTCGACTGTAGATGTTCGTTTTTTACTTTGATTCTGCCCAAACATAGAAATTGGGCGAAATGGGCGGTGCCAAGGCAAAGATATTACCAACTTTACTTTGCCCTCTTGGCTTATCCCTGCGTTGATTTCATCTTATTCAAGACAGGCGATTGATGATTTTGAAGGGAGGGGAGACTGCTGCATAATGGGGGTTGAAAGAAAGTTTGCAATATTGCATCTTGCGATTTGTTGTGTTTACAAAATACACATGGTCATGACACATGCTGATTATAACATCGTATTGGGAATGCAGCGTGTGTACCTGACAGACCTGCAGTACTGCGCGATTCCTTAAAGTAAGTTCAAATGGTATACAAACAATTCCCAATAAGTTTTAAAAAAACTTTCAATAGTTACCTGCCATCCATTTAATTGGATGTGTTCTATTTTAATTTAACCATTTTATTGTTGACAAAAAACATAACTGCCAATGCGCAGCGTTATCTCTGAGCATGTGACTTCAGAGAACGTGCCAGTGGTCGGTTAATTAACATAATTTACTCGTTATTTTTCCCATGTGAACTTTGAGGTTTTAAAACTCAATAAATTTTATGTTTACCACCAATCTAATTTACAACGTGCTGTACGCAGATGATTTTAGGTCAAAGGTAATTTATAATACTTTTACACCACATATTGTCAGGTAACTTGCAATACCTCTTTGGTCGAATATGCCCGGTTCAGTAAATTTACTTAACAATTCTTGAATTGCATGTGTGGATTTTTACGTACGACTTTTTAATTTTTCATATTCCATCTGCTGGTGGTTCTGTAGATATTGTTTAAGATACAAGAAATTTGCTACCATTATTTGTGGGGGGAGGGTGGGGGGATTTGTTGTCAGTCCTCTCGAAGTAAGCACAAATGGCACAGCATTTACCTTTGCCTGACATTTAAGCCTTTGGCGTGCGGAAAGCAAGTGATTGAGTGGTCATAAACTTAACCAATTCTGGGAAATTTGTTGAAACCGAAAGTCTCGGTTTTTTGTTAAGGCGGCGGTTCGGTTTCGGTTTAAAAAAAAAAAACCGAACCGAACCGAAAAACCGATAAACCGCCCAGCCCTACGGACTAGAAGGCTTCCTCCGATCTCTCCTTTTATCCGCCGTCACTGGGTGTGCACCTTGTATGTTTATAGTGCTCGCATCACCTGGACCGCAACTGACGAACCCAGCTGCCGAACCATTCGGTGAATGGACGCTACACCGGGCGAGCTAGCGGACGACAGTGCCGTCGATCCTACTAGGGACCTCTTGGGCAACTGTCGTATCTCCATGAGCACTTTTGACGAACCCAGCTGCCGAACCATTCGGTGAATGGACGCTACACCGGGCGAGCTAGCGGACGACAGTGCCGTCGATCCTACTAGGGACCTCTTGGGCAACTGTCGTATCTCCATGAGCACTTTTGCCGCTAGCTCTGCATTCAATTGTGACGACGGAAGTGCACTTTTGGAAGATAACATGGAAACATCACCCTGTTCTTGTTCCTCTGAAATAGAAACTGATAGACTAGAGTGACCCTGCGGAGAAAGGACCGGCATCGCCCTTTCCCCGCTAACAACAAACCGTGACACACGTTTCCAATGTTTGTCATCCCAATATTCACATATTGAACAGGAGTTAGTGCGAGTACACTGATTACAATAAATACAATGATCATGAAAGTCAGAGGAAGATTTCCTCTTATTACAATTTGAACAATATCCTTTCATTGTGAAAAGACAGCAACAAGTCCTAGTACTCGCACAAACCCCTAAAAACAAAGATACATAATAACATGATCCATTAACATTGAAAAAACAATTGAAATCCAAAATAATTTTTGAAAAATATTTTTTCAGCGAAGCCCAAGTTTCTGAAAAGTAACGTTGAGCCCCAATGGATCCCAAGGCTAAGTGTGGACAAAAATTTTAAAATTATTTTAAATAATTAATGCAACACTTACGGATAATAATAATGTATCTTGTAATGAGATAAACTACTCCAAAGGCAAAAAGCCCCCCTCAAAAGAGACTGTTGCCAATGTAAACAAGAAGTGTATAAACACCAGAAAACATGACTCCAGGCACTGACAATCCTGGCCCGAAATCAGTTATCAAAAAACACACTATCTGATGCAAAACAGAGACTTCCAGGGAAGAATCTGCAGAACATCAGATGGTAGATGCAGAACACAACATCTAAACACCCATGGGTGAGAACGTAAACATGAGGAAAATAACAGAATTCATTCTGTTACCAAGCTAATTCTCCCAAGAAATTTTAGTAGTAATCTTACTCAAAAATATGCCAAAAGCATGGGAGAATAGCAAGGGGGTACTTACAGGACAAGGGGAGAGGAAACACTGAATAAGCAGTGCAACTTCATAGCAAGAATGACAACAACAGGCCCATGCCTCGAAAATAGGCAACTTAACATAATTTCATTACAAAATTTTAAGTTACAGCCCTGAATATTTTCTGTCACTCCTTTTTCCTCTCCTCCTTCTATATCCTCCTTAGAATCACAATTTCTCCAATATTTATGTGTCTGGCATCATTTAAACTGAGATTTACAAGCACAAAGATCAGTGAGATGTTAACTGATGAAGGGCCAAACAAAGAATGATAATTGGCGCCAATTTCGGAACGTCCTTGACACTGCGCATGCGCAGTAGAGGCAAAGTATGGAGGACCTTCAGGACATGATTTCTTTTGGTTTTAGATGCAAATTCTGGGGATTGGGGAGCAAAATTTGAGTTTGGCCCTAATATTTTAAGAGTTAGCACCAGCTATGTCTGGGTCATTGGTACAGTATAAAAATATACATATATTTATACAATGGTATCAATGTAAACAACGTCAGAAGAAATGAAAGTGTCAATGACACTGTAGCTCAACTTGTTTAAGACATGTACATGTATAGTGTGTAACACAGCAGTGACAAACATCTAGGTAATGACCTGAGAACAAAGGTACATGTAAAGTATTGTAACAGTTTGTACATAAATACTGACCGTAGCCTGTAACAAATGTATAGGTAAAGTATTGTAAAAGTGGGTGACAGTCAGATGCTAAACTAGAAAAGATATCTTGGAGTCTGACTGAACCCCAAAATATTTGTTCTTATAGCACAGTGAAAACAAAGGCACCCCAAAACACACTCGTTCCTGTCCTAAGGTGAAAACAAAGGTACCCAAGAAGTTTCGTGAAGATCAGTTCATAAATACGAGCTGTATAGAAGTTGTGACAAAAAACTGATTAAACCTAATTTCGGTACAAAATGGCCACTGACAGCCATCTTGAATTTTGGACCGCACCCAGAAACACTAGGTCTCGTCCCACGGTCATAACAAAGGTACCCAAGAAGTTTCGTAAAGATCGGTTCATAAATACAGCCTCAAGCCCGAGCCGTATCGAATTGTTGACGGACAGACGGACGACTGGCCATGGCATAAGCTCAAATTTGACTTCGCCAAAGTTGAGCTAAAAATCATTAGCAATTCTAGAATGATGACGTCAGGCCCATGTCCCGAAATTTGGGAAACATGAAATAATTTATCTAAAAATTATTAAGTTACAGGCCTGAACGTTTCCAACCACCGTTGCTTCCTTCCATAATCCAAAGGTGTCCTTGGATCCACCAATTCTACCATTGATTTGTGTCTGGCATCATTAAAACTGAGATATAAAAGCACAGATGTCAGTTTGTTGTTACTGACAGAAAGGCCAAAGAAAGAAAGGTGGTTGGCGCCAATTTCGGTGTCTTTCTGGATACTGCGCATGCGCAGTTCGCAAAAGTATGGAGAACCAGATAGGACATGAAATTTTCGGTTTTGCATGCAAATTTTGGGGATTGGGGGGCAAAATTTGTGTTTAGACCTGGATTAATTTTAGAGTTAGCACCAGCTAGTCTGGGCCATTGGTTGTTGTTTAAAAATATCTTCTTCTTCAGATTCACCAGTCAGAATGCTTTCATATTTGGTATGTAACATCTCTAGGGGGGTCAGATTCAAGTTTGTTCAAATCGGATCCTTAGGTATATATTTAGGCTTGCTATGGTAGCCCAAATTTTTACTTAGTGCGATATGTGGAAATTTCTTTAAAAATCTCCTTCTTCAGATCCACTAGTCAGAATGCATTCATATTTGGTATACATCTCTAGGGGGGTCAGATTCAAGTTTGTTCAATTCTAGTGCCTGGGTCAATAATTGGAATCCATATGTGAACCTAAAATTTAACTTAGTACAATATGAGAGAATTTCTTCAAAAATCTTCTTCAGATCCACCAGGCAGAATGTTTTCATAGTTGGTATACAACATCTCTAGGGGGGGTCAGATTCAAGTTTGTTCAAATCAGATCCGTAGGTTAATATTTGGGCTCACTATGGTAGCCCAAATTTTAACTTAGTGCAATATGAAGAAATTTCTTTAAAATTTCTCTTCTTCAGATCCAACAGTCAGAATGCTTTCATTGTTGGTACAAACATCTCTAGGGAAGTCAGATTCAACTTTGTTCAAATCGAGAGCCTGGGTTAATATTTGGGCTCCTATGGGAGCTGGAATTGGCCATGTTGCTGAAGAATTAGAAATTATGTATTCAGTACCCTCTAGAGGTGTGTAACTAAGATTAATTCACATAAGTTGTATCAAGGGACTTCATAGGGGAGCTCTACATTTTAGGTTATGATCAACTGCAGAAAAGGCATGATGCCCGGATTATTTTTGTCACTCCTGAGGGACCCAAGGATTGACAGTGTATCCTATGGAGATGGATTGCTTAATGTTGACTCATTCTTGGACTCTGTTTATATTGTGTTCTGTTCAAGATGAGCGCTTCAGACCCCATGGGGCCTCTTGTTTTTTATGCCCCCCCCTCCCCCCTACAGAACACCCTGACACAACTGATGACAATTTTATTTTACAATTCCATTTCAGGCCTTTAAAAATTAAAAATTTGCTTAACCTGAAATTCGGTTAAGCAAAAAAAAAAAATGCTTAACCCATTTTTTTTTTTGCTGAACCCATTTCACTTTTTCAACTGATGTTTCACATTACATAAAAGAACTTGCATGAACAGAATAAAGGTTAAGCCACAGGACGTTTGAACGAACGGTGCACAAACTAAACGCTAGTTCATGCAATTTTTAAAGGCCTGCATTTTATTGGTCCTAAGGATGCTTCATACCGAATAATAGTTCTCTGTTCCTTGGGGTTTGGAAAATATGGGCATTTGAAAATATTTCAATTTTAAGCTCCTGGGGCTCCCACAGGGACACCAGAAACATTTTTTTGTTTTTTTGCAGAAATCAAGGACTTATGACTCAATAATACCACAGGTTCAGAAAATAAAAATATTGGGAGAGGGCAAAAATCTTGCCCCTCCTGTTACAAAGCAAATATTGCTCCACAAACTTCATTTGAACAAACTTGATTCTACACCTCAAAATGAAGCTCCATACTAAGGTCATTGTACCCATTGGTTCATGAGAAAAAGATTTTTTTTAAATTTTGGAGCATATTCGACCACTCCCTCCCTATGGGGGCACGTTGGTTTGAACAAAAACAAAATGTTATGTCAGAAAAAGCAGTCACCCAAATTTAAGTAAAATTGGTTCAGCTGTTTAGGAGGAGCAGGTGCAAACACCATGTTCACGGACGACGGATAGTGAATGATCACTATAGTCATCCTGACTTTCAGTCAGATGAGCTATAAGTTAAAAAATTTATAGTAATTTATATATTTTTTATACTTACCAATGACCCAGACTTAGCTGGTGCTAACTCTAATGTTCTAGGGCCAAACACAAATTTTGCCCCACCCCCCCCCCCCCACCCCCCATCCCCAAAATTTGCATCAAAATAAAAAAATTAGATGTCCTATGTGGTCCTCCATACTTTTATCCACTGCGCATGCGCAGTAGTCAAGGAAGTCCGAAATTGGAGCCAAATCAGCATTCTTACAACCAGTGCCTGGTAAGTGTTATGTAATCAGCGGGGAGGTATGAGTTCCTGGGTCATTGGTAAGTATAAAAAATATATAAATTACTATAAATTTTTTAACATTTTTATACTGTACCAATGACCCAGACTTAGCTGAATAGAAAAAAGGCTGGAGGGCCTAGGACATAAAGGAAAATCCAATAGGCTTAATTACATGTAAACAGAATTATCCCCTCAAGGAGAAGAGGAGAACAGGTTTTACATGTATCTTTCTTGTTTGTACCAAAAAAGAAAGACACAATACCATTCCATAATTCAGCACAATAACATCAATGATCTCTATTAACATCCAGTATAACCCATTATACTAATCTTTTTAAAGGAAAGCCAATAAATAAAGATAGTCCAGAGAATGAGTCTCTTTATACTCATTTAAAAGTGTCTGAGGATTGTATATTAGCGCTTGTATGACATGTGACATATACTAATGCTTCACACCGGGCTACACTTTAAAAATATTACATAAATGAGATAGACATTAGCTTTACACTTTAAAACCATCCCGGCACCAGAGGAGGTATTCCCTTGCTTTTCAATATAAAGCAGGTGATATAAGGGAACACCCCCCCCCCCCCCCTTCCCCTTGCTCTGGGTCAAATACCCCAGAATGAAGAGGGCAGCAGGACAGAGTCACTACCGGAACAGAAAGCCTGCATAACTATAGTTGCAACTGTTTAGTGGACGACATTCTGAGCAACAGATAACGGACCTAAACATCGAAGGTCGCCAGAAATGGACTCAATATTTCTAAGATGAAAATTTGTGAACGTGGAAGGCTGAGACCAATATGCAGCCTTCATCAAATAGGTAATAGCAACACTATAAGCATAAGCCCAAGATGTAGACAGCGCTCTTACTTCATGCGCCAAAATCTTAAGCACAGGCTGCCGAGTTGAAGATAATTTTTCATAAGCAGTACAAATAGTTAATTGAATCCATCTTGCAATAGAATGGACTGTAATGTCCTTTCTATTAGGCAGCAGAGACAGAAAGAAACGCTTACGTCCCTTTCTGATAAACTCAGATCTACGTTTGTAAATACACATGGCTCAAACTGGACAGAGCAAAGGCCAATGACCAAACTGAAGACGACAGAGCCTTAATAACAATAGGTTCAGGATACTTATTAGAAGCCTGAATCTTAGCCAAAAATCCAACATTCGTAGTTAAAGTAATAGTATTACCAACACTATGATAGTGAGAATCATCAACTGATAGTGCATGAAGCTCACTAACTCTTCTGGCAGAAGAGAAGGCTAAGAGAAAAGCTGTCTTATAAGATAAGAATTCGAAGGCCACTGTATCAAGAGGCTCAAATGGCACTTCTTTTAGCTTCAGAAGAACCCAAGCTAAATTCTACTTAGGAATTAACCTAAGGGTTCTAGGTCTATTTATCGAAAAGTTTTTCACTAACTTAGATAAAGAGACATTTGATCCAATCTGTAACCTATCATGATGAGCATAGGTATCCGATAGTATGGACCTATAATCCTTAATGGTTATTGGCTGCAGTTTGATCTCGTCAAACAAGTAGACCAGAAAATTAGCAATGTCTGGAATGGAGGGATCATAAATATCAATAGAATGATCCCTACACCACCTATAGAAAACCTTCCACTTTGCAGCATAATTTAGCAAAGAGGAGGTCCTCCTACAGTTAGAAATTGCATCCACTGCTCGTCCTGTAAAATGCTTGCAGTGCAAGAAGGAACGCACAATGGAAATACGTGAAGGTTGAGACGTGATGTTGTTATGCAGTGTGCGCGATTTCCCCTGTGAAAGAAGGTCCTCCCGTGGAGGAAGCTTCTGTGGAATGTCCCACAACAGACACCTGAGTAGATTTATCCATGGTCTCTGGGGTGACAGAGATGCTACCAACAGAATCTTGCAGTGAGATTGCTTGATTTTTAGCAATATCTGCTGAATCAATGGAGCTGGAGGATACGCATATCCTATCATTCCGTCCCAAGAGATCGAGAGAGCGTCTACTGCAAACGCTCGAGAATCTGGGCATGGCGACACATACGTCTGCAACTGATTGTTAAGATGCGTCGCAAATAAGTCTATTATTGGACGATCCCATTGGTAGCAAATCTGATTGAATACTCGTTTGTTGACAGTCCATTCTGACAGCAACATGCGACCTTTCCGAGAAAGGGAGTCTGCAAGAATGTTCAGTCGACCCGGTATATGACAGACCGATAGAAGAACTTGATGCTCTAGGACAAACAGAAGGATCCTTTCCATTAAATTGAATAACGGAATGGAATGAGTGCCTCCCTGGTTCCGAATGTACGCTACTACTGTTGAACTGTCGGACAGAATTTGAACATGCGAATTCTGAAGAATGTTCATCCATTGACGTAGCGCAAGCCATATTGACATCATCTCTTTGATGTTTATGTGCTTGTTTAGGAACTGCAGATTCCAAAGACCCTGGCACCTCGAATCTGTTGGACTCAGAGTTGCGCCCCAACCTGTTTGACTCGCATCCGTCATTATCATAAAACTCGGATCAGGCAGTTGCAGTGGTACTCCTTGAGTTAACCACTGAATATCTGCCCAAGTCTGAATCTCTTGTTTCACTTGATTCAACAAGACAATGTTCGATTCGAGCGAATGAGTCTTCACACTCCAAATTTGAGTAAAAAATATATGGAGTGGACGAGTGTGTAGCTGCCCCATCGGAATAAGATCTGCAGCGGCTCCACACAAACCTGTCAGTCTCATGAATTCTCTCGCTGTTACTACATCTGAGTGAAGACAAAAGCGAGCGTAACAACTGACTAATTTCACTCTGCTTAACGGCAGACGAACGAGATTGTTGTGCATCTCGAAGCTCATTCCCAGGTGGGTGAATGAATTGGACGGCACTAGATCCGACTTCTTTTTGTTTACTATGAAACCTAGACTATGGAGCAGTTGAACCAGACTCTGAACATCGTTCTGAAGCATTAACTCGTTTCCGTACCTCTAAAGAATGTCGTCCAGGTAGGCCGACGTTACTACAGACGAATGAGATCGGAAATGAGTCATTACCGAGTTCATTATTCGAGTGAATGCCCAGGGCGCTAGATTCAGCACATCGCTCGGAACTGATAAACGACTCCTAGGACAGCGAAGCGAAGATACTTTCGGAATGCTGGATGTACCATGACGTGAAAGTACGCGTCTTTGAGATCTATGCTCACAGCATAATCGTTCACTCGAATGCTCGCTCTGACCGATCAGATGGTCTCCATATAAAATTTCGGAGCCACAATCAGCTTGTTTATCCAGCTCAGATCTATGACTGGACGAAACGAGCCGTCCGGTTTTGGAACCAGAAACAGGTGACTGTAGAAACCTGGAGATTCCTGGTTTTCTACGACCTCTATAGCGTTCTTGTCCAGAAGAGATTGAACTTCTGATAGAAGCGATTCTCTCTTCTGAACATTTGACTGAAGCTGAGTCCAACGTGGACTTCGAGTTAACGGAGGTTTTTTCTTGAAGGACAGTTTTAGGCCTTCGCAAATCACCCATTGCACCCATGGGTCGTCCGTAATTGACAACCAATTGGTTAAGAATCTTGACAGACTTCTGCCGACAAGAACGCAATAGAGGTTTACACCATCACCTTCTGGCCCTACGCGAGGAGAAACCACGTCCTCCATGACTCGCACCTCGTCCTGTCGTCTGACCGGTTATCTCGGCCAGTATAACAGCCCCTACCTGAGTCGCTACTCTGACGGTCTCTGGAGTAAGACGTAGAGGCTTTCTTAGATCGTATTCGCCCCCGAAGTACCTGCCTTACTCTTTGCTGAGTCTGGCTTTTTTTTATGCGGATTTAAAAATTAAAAAGCAGAGAGTCCGAAGCTTTCCTAGTAATCTGATCATAGATAATAGAAAGCTTTCCGTCGAAGAGAAGCTCTCCGGAGACCGGAGCGACTCGAAGAGAGTTTTTCACCTTACTATCCACTCTTGTGGACGCAGCCAGGGCAGCATCACATCTAACTCCAGATTTGCCACTGAAAGGGCGGAGTAATACGTAGAATATGCTATAGCCCGCGAAAGAACTCTTAAGGAAGTTTGAACATCCTGGAATTCTTTCCCTTCGAGACGTAATGATAACGCTCTGGTAAGGTAATCTGCGTAAGATAATGCCTCTAAATTAATTCTATTAGACGAGATTGTCGTCTCCAGTATACTGAAGTTAATAGACATGGACACCGGCAATGACAACTCCAAGTCTTCAGCCTGGTTGTCCAAACGCAGAGGAACTCTCAGCACGCCTTGTCCTGCCGTTTCAAATCTATGTCTAGCATTGATGAAAGGCAGCAGTATAGCACTAGGCGATAAGAAACCGGATTTGCCAGTCTTAGAGGCTAGCTTGAATATAGCGTCATTCAAAAGTTCAAATGTCTGTGTGACATTTCTGGACTGGGTCGGAAACTCAGGGACAGTGTCCCTAATCCGGCCGAAAAAGTCTGTGTCCAGTGACGCTATCAGTTTCTTATCCGGTAATGCAGCATTTTGGTCCGGAGGAACAACATCTGGAAGGTGTTGCCGGATGAAATCTACGGCCACCTTAAGTTGTTCGGAAAGGAAAAATTCCAGCTCCGCTGCCTCCATTTCGTCATCCGACTGGACCATATGAGATTCTTGGTCGTCGCTTTCTGACTCTGCAGGGGAGCAAACCGACCCAGCTTCCTCAGACAATTCCTGTTCCAGAAAAGTTTCTGATGGCAGCTAGGATGCTGCAATGAGTTGAGCTATCTGTGGTAGCAAGTCCGTCATGGAGGCCAGTGGAGCCGCGGTCTTACGTGATTTAGCCGCTGGGAGCTCCTGGGATGTTACTTCCTGCATACTTCTTTTATGCAAACGTCCCGACTGGTAAGTTCTTGTGTCCTTGGCTACCGGATGGCGTGACCTGATCGACGTGGAATCCCTGGTCGGTGAAGCAGGCTGGATATCAGAAGTCACGTAGCCAAGTTGCGGTCATGTATGCTGCCGTGAGGATGAGGAAGCCAATAGACTAGTCGCGCCGGACTGTCTATACGACGGAGCGTCCCGAGGAGTGGACATATGCTCCGACTGACGAACATTACGTACAACATCTGGTCCCAGATGTTGTAAAAGAGAGGGCCTCTCTCGCTCGTGGTCCGGGCAGACCTGGACGAGCTAGGTACCGGACTGACTGGCTTCCTCCGTACTATCCTCGGATCCGTCGTCGCCGGGTGTGCACGATCCATGTTTATAGTGCTCGCAACACCCGATCTCCTTTCCTGGACCGCAACGGACGAACCCGGCTTTACATCCATTTCGTGAATGATTGCTTCACTGGGCGAGCTAGTGGGCGACAATGCCGTCGATCCTACATGGGACCTCTAAGGCATTTGCTGAATTTCATTGAGCACTTTTTCCGCTAGCTCTTCATTTATCTGTGACGACAGAGGCACACTTTGTGAAGACATCACAGAAACATCACCCTGTTCTTGTTTCTCTGAAAAAGAGACTGAAAAACTAGAGTGACCCTATGGCGAGAGGGCCGGCATGGACCTCTCACCACTAACAATATACCGTTACACACGTCTCCAACGTTTGTCATTCCAATTGGCACACACAGAGCAAGAATTAGTGCGAGTACACTGACTACAATTAATACACTGAAAGTGGGGGTATAACAATATAAAAGTGTCAATGACACTGTAGCTCAACTTGACAAACTTGAACTTGGTAAGTTATAAATGAAATGGCAAAATTGAAGATCATTGGTACCAATGTCATTTTTTTTGCCAGTGGCAACATTTTTTGACAGAAACCGAAGAAAATCGATAGCTTCCATCTAGAGGCCTCCCCAAACAAGCATGCCAGGTTTCAAAGCAATCCGATCATAAATGTGCCCTGTAGGGTGTACAAAAGGGAAATATTGTGGTCTGACTAGACTCGATTCTAAGAACATTTTTGGACGGAAATGGAAGAAAATCGATAGCTCTCATCTAGAGGTCACCGTAAATAAGCATACCAGGTTTCAAAGCAATCTAATCATAAATGTGCCCTGTAGGGTGAGCCAAAGGGAAATATTGAGGTCTGACTAAACTAAGTTCTACGAACGTTGGCTGCGGCAACATTTTTTGATGGAAATTGAAGAAAATCGATAGCTCCCATCTAGAGGTGACCCCAAACAAGCATGCCAGGTTTCAAAGCAATCAAATCATAAATGTGCCCTGTAGGGTGTGCCAAAGGAAAATATTGAGTCTTCTGACTCAACTAAGTTCTAAGAACGTTGGCCGCGGCAACATTTTTTGACGGAAATTGATGAAAATCGATAGCTACCATCTAGAGGTCCCCCCAAACAAGCATACCAGGTTTCAAAGCAATCAAATCATAAATGTGCCCTGTAGGGTCTGCCAAAGGGAAATATTGTGGTCTGACTAAACTGAGTTCTAAAAACGTTGGCCGCAGCAACATTTTTTGACGGAAATTGAAGAAAATCGATAGCTCCCATCTAGAGGTCACCCTAAATAAGCATACCAGATTTCAAAGCAATCAAATCATAAATGTGCCCTGTAGGGTGTGCCAAAGGGAAATATTGTGGTTTGACTAAACTCAGTTCTAAGAACGTTGGTCGCGGCAACATTTTTTGACGGAAATTGAAGAAAATCGAGAGCTCCCATCTAGAGGTCACCCCAAACAAGCATACCAAGTTTCAAAGTAATCTGATCATAAATGCGACCTGTGAGGTGTGCCAAAGGAAATTGTGGACGCACGTACGTACGCCGACGGACGAGAAGTGATGGCAATAGCTCAGCTTGACTTTGTCAAGTTGAGCTAAAAATGATTGTTTACATTCACAAATCAAATAGAAGATAGTGGACTCCTAAACCAGAACTATTCTCCTCAATGAACCAAGCTCATTATAAGCTTTGTTTGGGTGCATGGGTGTACTGAAACACCTGGACTGGTTTGGAGGAATGCAAGTACTACCAGCTCACTGATGTTGGTAAAAATGAAAGTGTCAATGACACTGTAGCTCAACTTGTCAAGACAAAGACATGCACATGTATAGTATGTGACACAGCAATGACAAACATCTAGGTAATGACCTGATAACAAAGGTACATATAAAGTATTGTAATAGTCTGTACATAAATACTGACCGTTGCCTGTAACAAATGTATAGGTAAAGTATTGTAAAGGTAGGTGACAGTCAGATGCTAAACTAGAAAAGAAAACTGACTGAACCCCAAAATATTTGTTCTCATAGCACAGTGATAACAAAGGCACCCCAAAACACACTCGTTCCTGTCCTAAGGTGAAAACAAAGGTACCCAAGAAGTTTTGTGAAGATCAATTCATAAATACGAGCTATAGAGAACTTGTGACAAAAAACTGATTGGACCTAATTTTGGTACAAAATGGCCACTGGCAGCCATCTTGAATTTTGGACCGTACCCAGAAACACTCATTCTCGTCCCAAGGTGATAACAAAGGTACCCAAGAAGTTTTGTGAAGATCGGTTCATAAATACAGCCTCTACCCTGAGCCGTATTGACATGTGTGCTCACACTGTGCAAGTAGCACTGAATAAGTCAAAGTTCATCTAATTTGCATAATTTCTGCACGAAAAAAAACCCCTTAGAATATGTGATGTATTCCATGTTACTAAACATTCATACAAAAATTTATTCAAATCAGAACTTTCATACAGAAGTTCTGTACAAGTTCTGTACAAAAGACTGATTGCACTAATTTTGGTACAAAATGGCTACTGGTGGCCATCTTGAATTTTGGACCACACCCAAAAACACTCGCTCTCATCCCACGGTGATAACAAAGGTACCCAACAAGGTTCGTAAAGATTGGTTCATAAATATGGCCTCTAGTCTGAGCTGTATAGAAGTTGTGTACAAAAAACTGATTAGACCTAATTTCGGTACAAAATGGCCACTGGCAGCCATCTTGAATTTTAGACCGCACCCAGAAACACTCGTTCTCATCCCAAGGTGATAACAAAGGTACCCAAGACATTTCGTGAAGATCAGTTCATAAATACAGACTCAAGTCTGAGCCGTATTGACATGTGTACTTAATGTGTGTAAGTCGCACTGAAATATCAGTTAAATAGTTCATCTAATTTGCATAATTTCTGCACGAGAAAAAAACCCGTATTATATGTGATGTATCCCATGGTACTAAACATTCACACAAAAAATTATTCAAATCAGCGCTTTCATATGGAAGTTCTGTGCAAAAATCTGATTGCACCTAATTTTGTACAAAATGGCTGCCATCGGCCATCTTGAATTTCGGACCGAACCTAAAAACACTCGTTCTCGTCCCACGGTGATACCAAAGGTACCCAAGAAGTTTCGTAAAGATCGGTTCATAAATACGGCCTCTAGCCCGAGCCGTATTGGCATTTGCACTTTCAGTGCTGAAATTAACACCAAAAAACATCAAAATTAGTCTAATTTGCACAATTTACGCACGAGAAAAAAACCCGTATTATATCTGATGTACCCCATGGTACTAAACATTCATACAAAAAATTATTCAAATCAGAGCTTTCATATGGAAGTTCTGTACAAAAAGTTAAAAAATTTATAGTAATTTATATATTTTTTATACTTACCAATGACCCAGACATAGCTGGTGCTAACTCTTAAAATATAGGGCCAAACACAAATTTTGCCCCCCAATCCCCAAAATTTGCATCTAAAACTAAAGAAAACATGTCCTGAAAGGCCCTCCACACCTCGCCCCCACTGCGCATGCGCAGTGTCAAGGACGTTCCGAAATTGGCGCCATTTATCATTCTAAAAACCAGTGCCTGGTAAGCGCTATGTACTCAGCGGGGAGGCAAGAGTTCCCAACTCCTGGGAGGGCCATCCCCGTCTGGGTCATTGGTAAGTATAAAAAATATATAAATTACTATAAATTTTTTAACATTTTTATACTGTACCAATGACCCAGACATAGCTGAATAGTAAAAAGGCTGGAGGGCCAAGGACATAGAGCAAAATGGAATACGCTCAATAAAATAAAATAGAGTCATCCCCTGTAGGGAAAAGAAGTAATAGGCCTTACATGTATCTTTCTTATTTATGATAAATTAGAAAGATACAACACCTTCCAAAAATTGAGCTTCATACATCCATGTACTCTATTAATATCCAATAATCCTTATACTAATAATTTTTAAAGTAAGCCAATAATAAAGTAAGTCTAGAGAATAGAGACTCTTATACTCCTAAAAGTGTGTGAGAATTGCATAATCATGTCCGTTGACATATGCAATATTCAAAAGCTATACTTTAAAAACTAAGACTTGAATGAATTTTATAAACTTAAACTTCTCACTAAACAACCATCCCAATAGCAGCTCAGAATTACTAACTCCGGAGGAGGTATCCCCTTGTTTTCATAGTAAAAACAGGTGACCCAAGGGAACACCCTCCCCCCCCCCCTTTTTCTTGCCCTGGGTCAAATAGCCCAGAGCAAAGAGGGCAGCCGAACGGAGACACTGCCGAAACAGACAGCCTACCTAGCTATAGTAGCAACTGTTAAGTGAATGACATTCTGAGCAGTAGATAATAGACCTAACAATAGAGGCCTCCAGAAATGGACTCGATATTTCTGAGATAAAATTCATGAATGGATGGCTGAGCGCAATGAGCAGCCTTCAAAAATCTATAATAGCAACACTATTAATGTAAGCCCAAGAAGTAGAAGAACTCTTACTTCATGAGCCGAAATCTTAAGCACAACTGCTAAGCCAATGATATACCATAAGCAGTACGCTAGTTAATAGAATCCATTAACAATAAAATGGAGCGTAACGTCCTTCTACTAGACATCAAAGACAGAAGAAGCTTACGCCCTTGTAATAAACAGATATCTGTTTATAAATACATAAACTGTACCCGGAAAGAGTAAAGGCCTATGCCCATACGAAGACGGAAGGACCTTAAAATAATAGGTTCCGGATAATAGGAGCCTAACTCTTATGCAACAATCCAACCTAAATAGTAACGGACGTATTGATTCCGAAACTATGAAAGTGAAAATCATCCATCGATAGTGCATGAAACTCACTGACTCTACAGTAAAAGAGAAACTAACAGAATTACTGTCTAAAAGGTCAGAATTTGAAAACTACTGTTTCCAGAGGCTCAAATGATTACTTAGCTAAATAAGAACCGAAGTTAAAATCCGTATAGGAATTTAATCTAAAGATTCTAAGTCTATTTATCAAAAAGTTACTAACTGACTTAGATAAAGAGACAAAAGACTCAATTGTAAACTATCGTAGAGTGCATAGGTATGAGGTAACATAAACCTATAACCTAAAAAACAACAGGCTGCAGTAGATCTTGTGAAACAAGTATACTAAAAACTAGCAATGCGTAGTATGGAGGGATCAACCATATGAACATAATGATCCCTACACCACGACGGAAGAGCCTCCACTTTAGTCGCATAGAATAGCGAAGAAGAGGATCTCCTATAGTAAGAAATCGCGTCCAAAGCTCGTCCAGTACAGTGCTTACAATGCAATACGGACCACACAACGTAATACATGAAGGTTGCGACCTTGCTGGTTGTGATAAAGATGACACGATTTACCCAGTGAAAAAAGATCCTCACATAGAGGAAGATTTCACGTTAAGATCCACAGTAGACAAGAGAGTAAATTACTCATGATCTCTGTGAAGATAGAGATGCTATCAACAGAAATGTATAGTGGTTGTTTATCTTAGCAATACCTGCTAAAACAACAGCGCCGGAGGATACGCGTATCCTATCATTCCGTCCTATAGATCAATAGAGCGTTAACAGTATTAGCTCAGAGATCTGGACAAGCCAACACATACGTCTGCAATTGATTAGCAAGCTGTGTCATAAATAAAACATCATTGGGCGCTCCCATAGATAGCAAATCTGATTAAATACTTGTTTGTTGAGAGTCCATTCTGACAGCAACAAGCGACCCGTAAGAGAACGGGAGTGCGATAAGACAATCAGACGACCCAGAATATGACGGACCAAAACTGAACTTGGTGTACTATAACCAACAGACGGATTCTTTCCATTAAATTGAATAACGGAAACGAAAGAGTGCCTCCCTGGTTCCGGAGATACGCCACTACTGTCGAATTAAAGGACAGGAATTTGGGCATGCGTTTCTGAATAATGTTCATGCAATGACATAAAGCAAGCCTAAAAAAACATTATTCCGCGGAAGTTAAACTGATAGCTAAAAGACTGCGGAACCCAAAGACCCTGGCACTTCGAATCCGTAGGGATCAGTATATATCCCAATCTGTTTGACTGGCAACCGTCATAACAGTCACACTAGGGTCCGGCAACTGCGGCGGCACTCTCTGAGTCAACCACCGAATGTTTGCCCCAGTCTGAATCTCTTGTAACACTAGATAGACAAGAGAATGTATAAATCAAGCAATTCATGGATTGCCGGAAAGTTGCCGTCGAAGAGAAGCTCCTCCGAGAACGAAGCGACTCTGAGAGAGTTCTTAACCTACTATCCACGCGTGGATGTAGCTAGGGCTGCATCACGTCTAACCAACTCCAATCAGCCACTGAAGGGCGGAGTTATACGTGAACAAACTACTGCCCTCAAAAGAAATTACATTGAGAATAATATCCCGTAAATCTTTTCTTGAAGACGTAATGATAACGCCTCAGTAAGGCGGATTACGTATAATAAAGCGTCTAAGTTAAGTCTACTATACATAATGTCGTTCCCAACATTGAAATTGGAAAAGACATAAACGGCGAAAAAGAATATATGCAGTCTTTAATTACACCGTCTAGACGCATATGAACTCTCGGTATGCCCTGCTCTGCCAAAATAAACTATATGTAAAAAAGATAAAATGGCAGAAATGAGCCACGCGGACAAGAAACTAAACTATCATGCTTAGTAGCAGGCTTGTATATATATATATAATATATAGCGTCGAAAAATAAAACACATGTTGTAATGACAATATTGGACTGCGTCGGTAAGTCAGGGACAAAGTCCCTGTACCGATCGAAAAATCCGAGTCCAATGACGCTATAAGTCTCTTATCCAAGATCGCAGCAATGAAGTCCGAAAAATAATCACTGGAAGAAATGCCAGAAGATATGAAAGGCATCTTCCGATACTACTAAAGGGAAAACTCGAAATCTTTCGAATCCCTTTCGCCATCCTGTCGGACCCTATAAAGCGTTCGGTCGTCCGTAGCTTGATGCAACCGCGGACCGCACCGACCCAGCGCCGTCGGATAATTCCTGATTCGACCGAGAAACCGTCAATTGCTGGGATGCTGCGAAACAACTGTGCTAACTCGGATAGCACGTCCGTCACTGAGGCCTGACGAGCAGCGGTCTTACGATGCATTGCCGCAGGAAGCTCCGAGATCGTTACCCTGTGCATACTTCCAATATGCGAGCGAACGGAGTGTATAGGCCTCGTGTCCCTTGGCTACCGGATGGCGCGACCTATTCGCTGTGGAATCACTGAATGCCGAAACTGATCGGATACTCGAGGTCACGTAGCCAATGTGCGGCCGTGTGCCCTGCTGTGAGGATGAGGAAGCATTAAAGACAGTCTCTCGGACTGTCAATATAACGGAGCGTCCCGAGCAACGGACATATGCTCCGAATGTAAAATATCTGAACCACAACATGCGGTCCCCTATGTTGTTGGCTTCCTCCGATCTGTCCTCAATCTGCCGTCACTGGGTGAGTACTAAAGTAATTAAAGTGCTCGCATCACCCAAATCTCCTTTCTAGACCGCAACGGACGAACCCGGCAGCCGAACCATTCGATGAATGTACGCTACACCGGGTGAGCTAGCGAATGTCACTCCGTAAGCGATAGACATATTCCATGAGCACTTATTGCCGCTAACTCTTCATTAACTATGACGACAGAGGCACACTTTTGAAAGACATCTTCATAACTCTTCGAACAAGAAACCAGAAATGCTTGGATAGCAAGCATAAAATAATAATATATATAGCGTCGTTCAATAATTCGAAAGTTTGTGTGACATTATTGGACTATGTCGGAACTGAGGGACGATGTCCCTGAACCGAACCCAAAATTTTCTAAGTCCACCGACGCTATCAGTTTCTTATCCGGCATCGCAGCATATGTTGTTCCGAAAGGGAAAGCTTGAAATCCACCGAATCCCTTTCGGTATCCCGTCGGACCGGATGAAACTTTCGGACGTCCGTACCCGCTTCCGCGGAGCGTCCCGACCCAGCATCGTCGGATAAAATATATGCGACAGATTCAGTTGATGCTGGGATGCTGCGATAAACTGTGCTATTAAGGAAAGCACGTCCGTTCCCGAGGCCTGTGCAGTAGCGGACTTACGATGCATTGCCGCTGGAAGCTCCGTGTACGTTGACTCCCGCACACTTCCTATGCGAACTTCCGGAGTCTGCAGGCCTCGAGTCCCCGGCTACCGACCCAGCGCTGTCGGATAATTCTCGATCCGACACCGTTTCTGTCGGCTGCAGGGATGCTGCGATAAGCTGTGCTATGTGCACAAGAATGTCCGGCGTCGAGACCTGCGGAGGCGCAGTCTATCGCTGCTTCGCCGAGGGCAGCTCCGCATCAGATGGCTCCCGCATACTTCCTATGCGAACGTCCGGAGTCCATCGGTCTCGAATCCCTGGCTGCCGGATGGTGTGACCTGGTCGCCGAAGAATCCTTGATCGGCGAAGCTGGTAATATATCGGCGGTCACGCAGCCAAGGTGCGGTCGTGTGCGCTGACGAGAAGAGGAAGCCTTAGCAGTCTCAGCGGACTGCCTATACAACGGAGCGTCCCGAGCGACGGACGTATGCTCCGCTAACGACACATTTGTACCACAACATCTGGGGCCAGATGTTGTTGAACGAGAGAGGGGCCTCTCTCGCTTGCCGTCCGGATGGACCGGAACGAGCTATGAACCGGACTAAAAGGCTTCCTCCGTTCTCCCTCCGATCCGCCGTCACTGGGTGTGCATTAAGTTAATTTTATAGTGCTCGCATCACCCCAAAATTCCTTCTAGACCGCAACGGACGAACCCGGCTGCCGAACCATTCGGTGAATGGACGCTACACCGGGCGAGCTAGCGGACGTCAAAGGCCGTCGAACCTACTAGGGTCCTCTTAGGCAATTGGCGTATTACATGAGCACTTTTCCGCTAGCCCTTCATTAATTGTGACGACGGAGGCACACTGTTGGAAGACATCACAGATACATCACCCTAATCTTGATCGTCTGAAATAGAAATTGATAAAGTAGAGTGACCCTGCGGGGAAAGGACCGGAGTGTCCAAATCCCCAACAACATACCGTGACATACGCTTCCCATATTGTCATCGAAATCATACGATACAGAACAGGAGTTAATGCGAGTACACTGACCACATATAGAATGATAATAAGGTCAGAGGAAGACTTCCTCTTAAAACAATTGATCAATATCCTTTCAATGTGAAAAGAAAATAAGTCCTGGTACTCGCACTAACCCCTGGCAATCAAAATACATAATAATAATATGATCCATTAATATAGAAAAAATAATTGAAATCAAAATATTTTGAAAAAATATTTTTTCAGAACAGCCCAAGTTTCTGAAAAGTAACGTTGAGCCCCAATGGATCCCAAGCCTAAGTGTGGACAAAAATTTTAAAAATATTTTAAACAATTTATTCAACACTTACGAACAATAATAATGTATCTAGTTATGATTAAAATAACATAAAGATATTATTATTTAGAAATCCCCCCCTCACACAGAGGGCTGTTGTAAATGTAAACAATGAGTGTACAAACACTAAAATAAGACTCCAGGCACCCAGGCCCGAAATCAGTTACCAAAAATACACCATCTGATGCAAAACAGAGACTTCCAGGGAAGAAACTGCAGAACATCAGATGGTAGATGCAGAACACAACGCCTAACCACCCGTAGGTGAAGACGTAAACATGGGGAAAGAACAGAATTCATTCTGTTATTAAGCTAAAACTCCCAAGAAATTTTAGTAATAATAATTACAGAAACTATGCCAAAAGCATGGGAGAATAGCAAGGGGGAACTTAAAGGACAGGGAGAGAGGAAAAACACTTGAAAAAACAGTGTAACAAATAATCAGAATGACAACAAAATGGCTGCTGCCTTGAAAATAGGTAACTTAACATAATTTCATTAAAAAATTTTAAGTTACAGCCCTGATAATATTCTGTCACACATTCTTTTCCTCTCCTCCTTTTCTATCCTCCTTAGAATCACCATTTCACTAATATTTATGTGTCTGGCATCATTTAAACTGAGATTTAAAAGCACAAAGATCAGTCAGATGTTAACTGATGAAGGGCCAAACTTAGAATGATAAATGGCGCCAATTTCGGAACGTCCTTGACACTGCGCATGCGCAGTGGGGGCGAGGTGTGGAGGGCCTTTCAGGACATGTTTTCTTTAGTTTTAGATGCAAATTTTGGGGATTGGGGGGCAAAATTTGTGTTTGGCCCTATATTTTAAGAGTTAGCACCAGCTATGTCTGGGTCATTGGTACAGTATAAAAATACAGATTTCTGCACCATCGGTACAAAATGGCGGCTGGCAGCCATCTTGAATTTCGGACCGCACCCAAAATCACTCGTTCTCGTCCCACGGTCATAACAAAGGTACCCATGAAGTTTCGTAAAGATCGGTTCATAAATATGACCTCTAGCCCGAGCCATAGCCAATTGTTGACGTACGGACAGACGGACGACGGGCCATGACAATAGCTCAAATTTGACTTCGTCAAAGTTGAGCTAAAAGTTAAAAAATTTATAGTAATTTATATATTTTTTATACTTACCAATGACCCAGACTTAGCTGGTGCTAACTCCACAAAAACCAGGGCCAAACACAAATTTTGCCCCCCAATCCCCAAAATTTGCATCCAAAACAAAAAGAAATCATGTCCTAAAGGACCTCCATAGTACGACTCTACTGCGCATGCGCAGTGACGCAGTCGTCCCGAAATTGGCGCCAAATATCATTCTTACTGGCAGTGCCTGGTCAGCGCTATGTACTCAGCGGGGAGGCAAGAGTTCCCAACTCAGGGAGGGCCATCCCCGTCTGGGTCATTGGTAAGTATAAAAAATATATAAATTACTATAAATTTTTTAACATTTTTATACTGTACCAATGACCCAGACTTAGCTGAATAGTAAACAGGCTGGAGGGCCTAGGACATAGAGGAAAATCCAATAAGCTCAATTATAAAATAAAGAGATAACCCCTTAAGGAGAAAAGGAGTATTAGGCTTTACATGTATCTTTCTTATTTAATATTTAAATTAGAAAGATACACTACCCTTAATAATTGAGCACAATAACATTCATGTTCTCTATTAATATCCAGTATAACCTTTATACTAATTAATATTAAAACAAGCCAATAAATAAAGTAGTCCAGAGAATTGAGACTCTTTATAATCATTTAAAAGTGTCCGAGTATTGTATATTAAAGCCCGTTTGACACTTGACATATACAAATGCTTCACACCGAGCTACACTTTAAAAATAAGACATGAATGAAATTAAACATTAATATTACACTTTAAAACCATCCCGGAAGCGACTCAGAAATACTGTCTTGGAGGAGGCATTCCCTTGCTTTTCACTATAAAGCAGGTGACCTAAGGGAACACCCGCCCCCCCCCTTCCCCTTGCCCTGGGTCAAATAGCCCAGAGCGAAGAGGGCAGCCGGACGGAGTCACTGCCGGAACAGAAAGCCTGCATAACTATAGTTGCAACTGTTTAGTGAACGACATTCTGAGCAACAGATAACGGACCTAAACAATGCAGGTCTCCAGAAATGGACTCAATATTTCTGAGATAAAAATTAGTAAATGTGGATGGCTGAGACCAATAAGCAGCCTTCATTAAATCTGTAATAGCAACACTATTAGCATAAGCCCAGGAAGTAGAAAGAGCTCTTACTTCATGAGCAGAAATCTTAAGCACAGACTGCTGAGAAGAAGATAAATCTTCATACGCAGTACGGATAGTTAACTGAATCCATCTAGCAATAGAATGGACTGAAATGTCCTTTCTATTAGGCATCAAAGACAGAAAGAAACGTTTCCGTCCCTTTCTGATGAACTGAGATCTCTGTTTATAGATACGTAGTGCTCTAACAGGACAGAGCAAAGGCCTACGCCCGTCTGAAGACGGAAGAGCCTTAATAACAATAGGTTCCGGATATTTATTAGGAGCCTGATTCTTAGCTAAAAAACCGACGTTAGTAGTGAAGGTGATAGTGTTCCCAACACTACGATAATGAGAATCATCCACCGATAGTGCATGAAGCTCACTGACTCTTCTGGCAGAAGAGAAAGCTAAGAGAAAAGCTGTCTTATAAGATAAGAATTTGAAATCTACTGTCCCAAGAGGTTCAAATGGCTTTTCCTTCAATTTAAGGAGAACCCAAGCTAAATTCCACTTAGGAATTAATCTAAGAGTTCTGGGTCTATTTATCGAAAAGTTTCTAACCAATTTCGATAAAGAGACATTAGATCCAATTTGTAAACTATCATGATGTGCATAGGTATCAGATAACATAGATCTATAACCCTTTATAGTAACCGGTTGCAGTTTGATTTCGTCAAACAAGTATACTAGAAAGTTAGCAATGTCTGGTATAGAGGGATCAAATATATCAACAGAATGATCCCTACACCAACGACGGAAAACCTTCCACTTAGCCGCATAGTTTAGCGAAGAGGAGGTCCTCCTACAGTTAGAAATCGCGTCCACTGCTCGTCCTGTAAAGTGCTTGCCATGCAAGAAGGACCGCACAACGGAAAAACGTGAAGGTTGAGACCTTGCGGGTTGTGATGCAGTTGGCGCGATTTCCCCTGCCAAAGAAGATCCTCTCGTGGAGGGAGCTTCCACGGTAGGTCCCACAACAGACACCTGAGTAGATTTATCCACGGTCTCTGTGGCGACAGAGATGCTACCAACAGAATCTTGCATTGAGATTGTTTTATCTTTAGCAATACTTGTTGAATTAACGGCGCTGGAGGATACGCATATCCTATCATTCCGTCCCAAGGGATCGATAGAGCGTCTACAGCAAATGCTCTTGGATCCGGACACGGGGACACATACGTCTGCAACTGATTGTTGAGATGTGTCGCAAATAAGTCTATCATTGGCCGTTCCCATTGGTAGCAAATCTGATTGAATACTTGTTTGTTGAGAGTCCACTCCGACGGCAACAAGCGACCCTTTCGAGAAAGGGAGTCTGCTAGCACATTCAGACGACCCGGTATGTGACGGACCGAAAGAAGAACGTGATGTTCCAACGCAAACAGAAGGATTCTTTCCGTTAGATTGAACAACGGAACTGAATGAGTGCCTCCCTGATTCCGTATATACGCCACTACTGTCGTATTGTCGGATAGGATTTGGACATGAGCATCGTGAATAATGTCCATCCAGTGACGTAACGCAAGCCAAATTGACATCATTTCCTTGATGTTTATGTGCTTGCACAGGAATTGCGGATCCCAAAGACCCTGGCATCTCGAATCCGTTGGGATTAATGATGCACCCCAACCTGTTTGACTGGCATCCGTCATAATGGTAAAACTCGGATCCGGCAACTGCAGCGGAACTCCTTGAGTTAACCACTGAATGTTTGCACAAATCTGAATCTCTTGTTTCACTTGATCTGACAAGAGAACGTCTACATCGAGCGAATGAATTTTCACACTCCAATTCTGAGTCAAGAAAATTTGAAGAGGCCGTGTGCGTAGCCGTCCCATCGGAATGAGATCCGCAGCGGCTCCGCACAGACCTATCAGTCTCATAAATTCTCTCGCTGTGACTTTGTCTGTATTTAGACAATAGCGAGCGTAACAACTGACTAATTTCGCTCTGGTTAACGGCAGACGAACGAGATTGTTGTGCGTCTCGAAGCTCATTCCCAGATGAGTGAATGACTTGGACGGCACCAGATCCGACTTCTCCTCGTTTACTATGAAACCGAGACGTCGGAGCAATAGAAGAAGATTCTGAACATCGTTCTGAAGCGTTAACTCGTTGCCGTACCTCTGAAGAATGTCGTCCAGGTAGGCCGACGTTACCACAGACGAATGAGCTCGGAAGTAAATCATTACCGAGTTCATTACTCGAGTGAAAGCCCAGGGTGCTAGATTCAATCCGAAGCACATGGCCCGGAACTGATACACCACTCCTAGGACTGCGAAGCGTAGATACTTTCGGAATGTCGGATGTACCATGACGTGAAAGTACGCATCTTTGAGATCTATGCTCGTTGCATAATCGTTCACCCGAATACTCGCTCTGACCGATCGAATCGTCTCCATATAAAACTTCGGAGCGATGATCAGCTTGTTTATCCAGCTCAAATCTATGACTGGACGGAACGAGCCGTCTGGTTTCGGAACCAGAAACAGATGGCTGTAGAATCCCAGCGATTCCTGGTTTTCTACGACCTCTACCGCGTTCTTCATTAAAAGAGACTGCACCTCTGATAGCAGAGCGTCTCTTTTCTGAGGGTTTGACGGAAGATGAGTCCACTTTGGACTTCGAGTTAATGGAGGCTTTCGTTTGAAGGATATCTTTAGACCTTCCGAAGTCACTCCTCTCACCCAAGGGTCGTCCGTAATCGACGCCCACTCTTGAGAAAAACTCGACAACCTTCCGCCAACCGGAACGCGATAGAGGTTTGAGCCATCACCTCCTGGATCTGCGAGGCCTGCGGTAGGAGAAACCACGTCTTCCACGACCCGCACCTCGCCTCATCGACCTCGGGGCGTCCGACCGATTGTCCCGGCCTGAAGGACGTCCCGAACGAGAGTCGCTATCCTGACGGTCTCTCGAATAAGAGCTAGAGGACGCACCGGAACCTCTATAGGAACCTCTCTTGGGCGGATAAGACCCAGAAGTGCCCGCCTTATTCGTGTCTGCTGAATCCGACCTTTTAGGAGCGGATCTAAACAACAGAGAATCACTAGCTTTCTTTTTAATATTATCATAAATAGCGGAAAGCTTGCCGTCAAAGAGAAGATCTCCTGAGACCGAAGCGACTCTAAGAGAGTTCTTCACCTTAGAATCCACTAGTGTGGATGTAGACAGGGCTGCGTCACGTCTAACCAACTCCAGATTAGCCACTGAAAGGGCGGAGTTACACGTGGAATAAGCTACTGCCCTTGAAAGAAGTCTTAAGGAGGATTGTATATCCTGAAACTCTTCCCCTTGAAGACGCAGTGATAACGCCTTCGTAAGGTGATCTGCGTAAGATAAGGCATCTAAATTGGCTCTGTTAGACGCAATAGCTGTTTCCAACACTGCGGTTGGAATAGAAGCTGACGACGGTAATGATAGCTCTAAGTCTTCCGCCTCGTCGTCCATACGCAGAGGAACTCTCGGTATACCCTGACCTGCCGTGTCGAATTTATTCCTTGCATTAATGAAAGGCAGGTTGAGAGTATTTGCGGACAAGAAGCCTGCTTTCCCTGTCCTGGAAGCAAGTTTAAAAATAGCGTCGTTCAATAATTCAAATGTTCTTGCAACATTATTGGACTGCGACGGAAACTCGGGAGCGATGTCCCTGAACCGCTCGAAAAAATCAGAGTCCAATGACGCTATAATTCTCCTGTCCGGAAGCGCAGCAGTCTGGCCCGACGGAACAACTTGAGGAAGAAAGTGCCGGATGAAGTCTACGGCAGCTTTGTGTTGTTCCGAAAGGGATAGCTCCAATTCATCCGTATCCCTTTCACCATCCGGTCGGACCTCCCGATGTTCCCGGTCGTCCGCCCCCGATGCTTCGGCGGAGCGTACCGACCCAGCGCCGTCGGATAATTCTCGATCCGACACCGTCTCTGTCGGCTGCTGGGATGCTGCGATAAGCTGTGCTATCTGCACTAGAATGTCCGACGTCGAGACCTGCGGAGGAGCGGTCTTTCGCTGCTTTGCCGAGGGCAGCTCCGCATCGGATGGCTCCCGCATACTTTTCCTATGCGAACGTCCGGAGTCCATCGGTCTCGAGTCCCTGGCTGCCGGATGGTGTGACCTGGTCGCCGAATAATCCTTCCTCGGCGAAGCTGGCAAGATATCGGAGGTCACGCAGCCAAGGTGCGGTCGTGTGCGCCGGCGAGAAGAGGAAGCCTTAACAGTCTCTGCGGACTGCTTATACAACGGAGCGTCCCGAGCGACGGACGTATGCTCCGCTAAAGACACATTTTGTACCACAACATCTGGTCCCAGATGTTGTTGTACGAGAGAGGGGCCTCTCTCGCTCGCGGCCCGGCTGGACCTGGACGAGCTAGGAACCGGACTAAAAGGCTTCCTCCGTTCTCGTTCACTATCCGCCGTCACTGGGTGTGCATCTATTATTTTTATAGTGCTCGCATCACCCAAAATTTCCTCTTGGACCGCATCGGACGAACCCGGCTGCCGAACCATTCGGTGAATGGACGCTACACCGGGCGAGCTAGCGGACGACATTTGTCTAATCTCCATGAGCACTTTTGCCGCTAGCTCTGTATTTAATTGTGACGACGGACGCACACTTGAAGAAGATAACATGGAAACATCACCCTGTTCTGGTTCCTCTGAAATAGAAACTGAGAGAGTAGAGTGACCTTGTGGAGAAAGAGCCGGCATCGCTCTTTCTCCAGAAACAACATATCGTGACACACGTTTCCAATGTTTCTCATCCCAATGTTCACATACAGGACAGGGATTAATGCGAGAACACTGACTACAATTTATGCAATAATCATGAAAGTCAGAGGAAGATTTCTTCCTATTACAATTTGAACAAGTTCCTTTCATTGTGAAGGAACAACAATAAGTCCTAGTTACTCGCAAAAACCCCTGACACAAAGATACATAATAACATGATCCATTAATAAATGAAAAAACAATTGCAAAACAAAATAATTTTGAAAAAACATTTTTTCAGAGAAGCCCAAGTTGCTGAAAAGTAACGTTGAGCCCCGATGGATCCGATGGCAAAGTGTGGTCAAAAATTTTAAAATTATATAAAATAATTAATGAGACACTTTCGGATAATATAAATGTATCTTATAATGAGATAAACTACCTCAAAGACAAACAGCCCCCCTCAAAAAAGGCTGTTGCCAATGAAAACAAACAGTGTAAACACAGAAGAAAACATGACTCCAGGCACTGAAAAAACTGGCCCGGAATCAGTCCTCAATTACACTCTATCTGATGCAAAACAGAGACTCCCAGGGGAGAATCTGCAGAACATCAGATGGAAGATGCAGAACACAAACGTTATACACCCATGGGTGAAAACGTAACTATGGGGAAAATAACAGAAAACATTCTGTAACCAAGCAACTCTCCCAGGGAAATTTTAGAAATGAAACTTCTCAAAAATATGCCAAAAGCATGGGAGAATTGCAAGGGGGGACTTTAGAAGGTTAGGGGAGAGGAAACACTGAATAAGCAGTGCAACAATTAGCAAGAATGACAACAAGAGGCGTTTGCCTCGAAAATAGGCAACTTAACATAATTTTAACAAAAAATTTTAAGTACAGCCCTGATTATTTTTTGCCACTTCTTTTTTCCTCTCCTCCTTCTATCCTCCTTAGAATCACATTTTCTCCAAGAATTACGTGTCTGGCATCCTTTAAACTGAGATTTACAAGCACAAAGATCAGTGAGATGTTGACTGATGAAGGGCCAAACAGAGAATGATATTTGGCGCCAATTTCGGGACGACTGCGTCACTGCGCATGCGCAGTAGAGTCGTACTATGGAGGTCCTTTAGGACATGATTTCTTTTTGTTTTGGATGCAAATTTTGGGGATTGGGGGGCAAAATTTGTGTTTGGCCCTGGTTTTTGTGGAGTTAGCACCAGCTAAGTCTGGGTCATTGGTACAGTATAAAAATATGGAAATTTGTACTCTTCTCATCAGATGTTACAGTACAATCCCCACGGAAAAGTATTTTTTGGAAAAAGTGTAAGGCAACAAACAAAGGTGATGATACAGCTGAAGCTTGTCATGCTGATATAGACACAAAATGAAAGTGTCAATTACACTGTAGCTTAACTTGTCCGTGTGTTGTGTATGATGAAAAGAATAATGTTCAATGTTTATGAAAGGATTATGAAATAAGGCAAGAATTGTGATAATTGGGAATATGTTAATTTCTGTTCCCTGTATGCTATGTTTTTAATAAAAATAATATGAGGTGTACACTGTACTAAAGAGCTGAGGGGTGGGTTAATATGACCTCATGGTTAATGTATGTGGCCCTCACAGTTAACGTATGTCAACGAAAGTTACCAAGTTAAAGTGAAATTATTCCAAAACGAGTCATCCTATCAAGTTACATTGAAATCCCTTCATAAATATGTAGACTGTGCTAAAGGTTTTCGGGCTTCAGGCCTGTGTAGCCATGACAGTAGACCGATGCAACTAAAAGGGGCTGTCATCTCGACATTATACTGAGTCATTCAACTAAGTTACAATGAAATCCCATCACAAATACAACCTGTAGTCTGAACTAAAGTTTTTCGTGTTTCTGGGCATAATCTGGAGTGATCCTACGAAGTTACAATGAAATTCCTTCATATATATGACCTGTAGACTGTGCTCAAGGTTTTTGGGCTTCGGGCCCCTGAAGCCGTCACAGTTGACCAATCACGACCAAAAGAGGATGTCATCATCTAGGCATTATATGGAGTCAACCTAACAAGTTACAATGAAATCCTTCCATAAATATGATCTATAGACAATGCTAAAGTTTTTTGGGTTTTGGGCTAGGGCAGCCACCAAGGCTGAATGATCGCGACCAAAAGGGGACGTTCTCATCTAGACCTTATTTGGAGTCATCCTACAAAGTTACAATGAAATCCCTTCAAAAATATGACCTGAAGACCGTGCTCAAGGTTTTCGGGCTTCGGGCCCAATTGTGTCCAAAAGGATACGTTCTCATCTAGACATTATATGAAGTCAACCTACCAAGTCACAATGAAATCCCTTCATAAATATGACCTGTTGACTGTGCTAAAGGTTTTTGGGCTTTGGGCTTGGGCAGCCATCAAGGCTGAATGATCGCGATCAAAAGAGGACGTTCTCATCTAGTCATTATTTGGAGTCATCCTACGAAGTTACAATGAAATTCCTTCATAAATATGACCTGTGGACCGTGCTCACGGTTTTCGGGCTTCGGGCACCTGTAGCCATCACAGTTGACCAATCACAACCAAAAGGGGATGTCATCATCTAGGCATTACATGGAGTCAACCTAACAAGTGACAATGAAATTTTCCAAAAATACGACCTACAGACTATGGTTAAGGTTTTTGAGCTTCGGGACTCTGTAGCCGTCACAGATGCCCAATCACATCCGAATGGGGACGTTCTCGTCTAGACATTATATGAAGTCAACCTACCAAGTTACAATGAAATCCCTCCATAAATATGACCTGTAGACTGTGCTAAAGGTTTTCGGGTTTTGGGCTCGGGCAGTCGTCATGGTTGACAGAACGCGACCAAATAGGGAAGTTCTCATCTAGACATCATACGAAGTCATCCTACCAAGTTACATTGAAATCCCTCCATATTAAATATGACCTGCAAACTGTGCTAAAAGTTTTTGGGTTTCAGGCTTGGGCAGCCATCACGGTTGACAGATCATGACCAAAAGGGGACGTTCTCATCTAGGCATTATACAGAGGCATCCTACCAAGTTACAATAAAATCCCTTCATAAATACGACCTGTAGACAGTGCTAATGGTTTTGGGGTTTTGGGCTCGGGCACCCATACCAGTTGACCGATCACGACCAAAAGGGGACGTTCTCATCTAGACATGACCCCAAACCTGCATATGAAATTCCGTGATGATCAGACAAGAACTATGGGGTGTAGCCTGTGCTAAAGGAAAATGTTAACAGACTCACAGACTAACAGACTTCTGCACGAGTGATGGCAATAGCTTATCTTGACTTTGTCAAGTTAAGCTAAAAATGGTGAAACAGTCTGAATCCAAGGCTTAAAAACTAGAGGTGTGACTGCCACAGATGGGCCTGTCCATATCCCCCCACCCCCCACTGCTATGATTACGAATAAGGGCACAAGTCTGGTAAAACATGTTTCAAAGAAATCGACCCAACAATATCTGAGAAAATCTCTGGACAAAAGTCTATGCAATTCAGGCATTCTAAGATGAATGGGGCATAACTCTGTCAAAAATAGTCCGATTGAAATTATAATCGCAGGTGCAGAGCATCCCATTGTAGTAAATATCCATATCAAGTTTCAAAGGAATCGACCCAAAACACCTGAGAAAATCTCCGTACAAAATTTGCGCATTGTGGGATGAAAAGGGGCATAACTCAGACAAAAAAGGTCCGCTCAAAACTATAATCACAGGTGCACAGGTTCCCATGGTAATAAACCTCCATACCAAGTTCAAAGGAATCGACCCATAAACATCTGAGAAAATCTCCGGACAAAATTCTAGGCTTGCTATTTGAAGTTGAAAAAGGGCATAATTCTGAAAAAATAATCCGCCCAGAACTATAATCGCAGGTGCCCATGGTAGTGAACATTCATACCAAGTTTCGAGCAGATTGGTCCATGAATGTTTGAGAAAATCTCCAGACAATACTATGTCTACAGACGAACGGACAAGGTGATTCCAGTATACCCCCCACAACTCGTTGTGTTTAAAAAGTCTGATCAAAACTAAAATCGCAGATGCATGAGTTTCCATGGTTGTGAACATCCATACCAAGTTTCAAAGGAATCTACCTGTGAACATCTGAGAAAATCTCCGGACAAAATTCAGGCATTCTAAGACAAAAAGGGGCATAACTCTGGCAAAAAAGTCTGATCAAAACTATAATCGCTGGTGCACAGGTTCTCATGGTAGTGAATATCCATACCAGAGTTTCAAAGGAATCGACCAATAAACATCTGAAAAAATCTCCGGACAAAATTCTTGCATTCTAAGATGTGAAAAAGGGGCATAACTCTGTAAAAAATAGTCCAACCAGAACTATAATAGCAGGTGCATAGGTCCCCATGGTGGTGAACATTCTGTTTTCATACCACATTTTGATGACAGCGGTCCATAAACATCTGAGAAAATCTCGGGACAAAATTATGTCTACGGACTGACAGACAAAGTGATTCCAGAATATGCCCCCTTCCCACAACTCGTTGAGTGGGGTATAAAAATCACTAATTTAAACCAGAAATTGCACCAGACATGTTGACATCCCCCCCCCCCCCCCCCCCCCCAACTCCCACACACATTGATGCAAAGTTGCGGGATCAGTTCAGGATGGGCAATATCTATGACCCAATGTCCCGACCCAGCCACACATCCCAAGGGAAAACAGTTTTTGTATGAAATCACTTGGCATTCTTTAAAACTCATTTTAAGGCCAAACAAGAGCACCGCTGGGCATTGCATCATACGCCCGTGAACTGTTCAAATTGTACCATTTTAACACATTTGCAATTTTTTTAGAGTGTGAGAAATTTATACTGGCATATATATATATGTTACAGTCAGACTTTGAAATCAGTGATTTTGTGAAATGACTAAATTTTTCAGTCATTTGAGAAAAAGACTAACAAGTTTGAAGCCAATCGAAAAACAAATACTAAAGTTATCATCCGGAAACCAAATATTTGACAAAGAATTCTAAGTCCAACAGGGGCCATAATTCAGGCAAAAATTGTTCAGACCGACCCCATATTCGAACTTGACCTGTATTTTGTTGTGATTAAACCACATACCAAGTTTGGAGCCAATCGGAAAACAAATACTAAAGTTATCATCCGGAAACCAAATATTTGACGAATTCTAAGTCCAACAGGGGCCATAATTCAGGCAAAAATTGCTCAGACCGACCCCATATTCGAACTTGACCTGTATTTTGTTGTGATTAAACCACATACCAAATTTGGAGCCAATCGGAAAACAAATACTAAAGTTATCATCCGGAAACCAAATATTTGACGAATTCTAAGTCCAACTGGGGCCATAATTCAGGCGAAAAATGTTCGGACCGACCCCATATTCGAACTTGACCTGTATTTTGTTGTGATTAAACCACATACCACATTTGGAGCCGATCGGAAAACAAATACTAAAGTTATCATCCGGAAACCAAATATTTGACAAATTCTAAGTCCAACTGGGGCCATAATTCAGGCGAAAAATGTTCGGACCGACCCCATATTCGAACTTGACCTGTATTTTGTTGTGATTAAACCACATACCACATTTGGAGCTGATCGGAAAACAAATACTAAAGTTATTGTTCGGAAACCAAACGGACGGACGGACGGACAGACGGACGGACGGACGGACAACACCATACTATAATAGGTCCCGTTTTTCAAATGGGCGTATAAAAACAAGTTAACACAACAGAATCATGCTATTTTAAGAGCAGCAATGCCAATCATCGCATATGTTTCTTGGATGGAATAAATAAATAAAACAAAATACTCCCTAAAATGATTTTGGGAACATTTTTATTACCTACACATGAAAACATGAGATTATATGCGCAAATGTGCCAAAGTATTTATTCACAGAAATTGATGCACTCCCATATTTTTCAACTTTCAGATTGCTGGTACAGGTATACTTACGCAACTGTGAGTACCTGAAGTGATCACTGGTTGAATGTCCCTATTACATGTTATTATAGACTGCCGTGCAATTTTCAAACTCAAAACCTATTGACCAGAAAGAAAATTAAAGAAAGCTACCAATCGCTTGCTTCCATTTTTCAAAACACCAAGCCTGCACATGGGAGATGCAGAACAAAGACATAAGGTCACATTTTGGGAGTAGCTTTCCATTATTTTCTTTGTTTTACTACACAAACATTAATACCAATCCCTCAGTCACAATTATAATGTCCACATACATACATCTATGTGCCAAGACTGGTGATGATCAGATCCTACAGTGGGAAATGTCAGACAAACATACCCACATCACATTTTGGGAGGGGGAGGGGGGGGGGGAGGGGGGTTCCATTATATGCTCTGTTTTACTGCAGGGACATTATAGCCAATCCCTCAGTCGCAATTATAATGTCTACATACACCCATGTACTAAGTTTGGTGATGATTGGACCATCCAATGGGAGAAATGCCAAACACAACTGCCAACAAACTGTTCTAAAAAATAAATAAGATAGCTGACAAATTTGCATGATCTATGTACAAGAGAAAAACTATATTATGTATATTGTGCAAGTTGACTTACATTCCAAAAAGAATCAAAATCCAAATCATCTTGTGGAACTTTGTGCTTTAAAAGTGTAAATGCTATTTTTTTTAACAAAATGGAAGATGGCGACTATTTTTGATGGCACATTGTTTGTTGCATCCGCATTATTAATAATATCTGCCATAGTATCATATCGTTTGTCTGTTGACCCATATATGTTTGTATGGATGGACAAACAAATGGTTGTACAAACAGAACACATGTAATCCAGTATACTCTCTTTGCGTGGGGGTATAAAAACTGTCACAAAAATAGTGAAGCCCACAGGCACTCTCCAATAATTTGTAATAAAACAAATTTAAATAAACAAAATATTATTTGTGTTTGACTGAATATGAAATATAAGCAAGGAAAGTGTTGGCTTTTGCTCTGGTATCCTCATTTTATGAAAGCCCTGATAGTGACTTCTAGCAACCAACCAGTTAAGAAGTCTAGACAGTGGGATTATATTAGTATTTTTAGTTGCGCTAACATTTGGCTCAATTGCTGTGACTGAGCACTATTTGGGAGAAAATAGGAATTGAGGTTAAAACTTTAAACAAGAGGCCCCAGGGGGCCTGAGGGCACTCACCTGACATGGTAGTCTAAATATCAAACCAGGGACTTGACTTGAATAAGCTGCATACGCCCCTCCTAAGAAAACCAACTAGATGAAGCGATTGTGCCCAATACACAGAATTTTCCTTCTATTTTCAGTTCCTGCACTTTTACGTCCCAAAATTGAGATAAACGCAAAAAAAAAAAAAGATTTTTTTTTATTTTTGTTCGGAAATTTTCGAAGTCCCAAACAAAATATTTTCAGACTAAAATTTTTTTTTCTTCTTCTTAAAATTGACCAAAACGCATAAAAAGCCAAAAAACTAATTTCTGGATTTTGGTCCAAAATTTTTCAAGTCCCATCCGGACCCCAAATATTTAGCATAAAAAAAAAAAAAATTTTGTCTTAAAGTTCACCAAAAGGCATAAAAACAAAAAAAAATTTTTACCGGATTTTGGTCCAAAACTTCAAAATCCCACCCGGACCCCAAATTTTCAGTGTAAAAAAAAAAAATTTTGTTTTAAAATTGACCGAAACACATAAAAAAACAAACAACTCATTTCCGGATTTTGGTCCAAAATTTCTGAGTCTGGACAAGGACCCCAAATTTTCAGCCTAAATATGAACCCAGGGACTCGGCTTGAACAAACTTGAATCTCACCCCCCTAAAGATGCTGCATACCAAATATCAAAAGATTCTTATTGGTAGATTTGAAGAAGATTTTTAAAGAATATTCCTCATACTGCACTAATTTAAACATTTGGTCTCCCATAGAGCCCAAATATGGACCCAGGGAATTGATTTCAATAAACCTGTGAAACAATCTTCCAAAGATGTTATATGTGAAATTTGAAAGCTTTTGGAGCAGTGGTTTGGGAGAAAGGTAGTCTTAAATGTTTTTCCCATTACCCAGTGTTAAAAAATGCTGACTCAGCACTTTTTCAAAGTCCCCAAAAAGTACCCCCATGATAAAACCTATAGCAATTTTTTTTTACCATTCCATTCTGTTGGTCCTAAGGAAGCTTCACACCAAATAAGAATTCTCAGTGCCATGTAGTTTTGGAGATATGGGCGTTTTAATTTTTTTTTATTTTTAGATCCTGCAGTTCCCATGGGGCGACAGGAAAATTTTTTTTGCATAAATTAACTACTTATGTCCTAATAAAACCTCATGTCAAATTTGGTTCAAATTAGCCTCACGGTTTGGAAAGTTAAAAAATTTATAGTAATTTATATATTTTTTATACTTACCAATGACCCAGACTTAGCTGGTGCTAACTCCACAAAAACCAGGGCCAAACACAAATTTTGCCCCCCAATCCCCAAAATTTGCATCCAAAACAAAAAGAAATCATGTCCTAAAGGACCTCCATAGTACGACTCTACTGCGCATGCGCAGTGACGCAGTCGTCCCGAAATTGGCGCCAAATATCATTCTTACTGGCAGTGCCTGGTCAGCGCTATGTACTCAGCGGGGAGGCAAGAGTTCCCAACTCAGGGAGGGCCATCCCCGTCTGGGTCATTGGTAAGTATAAAAAATATATAAATTACTATAAATTTTTTAACATTTTTATACTGTACCAATGACCCAGACTTAGCTGAATAGTAAACAGGCTGGAGGGCCTAGGACATAGAGGAAAATCCAATAAGCTCAATTATAAAATAAAGAGGTAACCCCTTAAGGAGAAAAGGAGTATTAGGCTTTACATGTATCTTTCTTATTTAATATTTAAATTAGAAAGATACACTACCCTTAATAATTGAGCACAATAACATTCATGTTCTCTATTAACATCCAGTATAACCTTTATACTAATTATTTTTAAAACAAGCCAATAAATAAAGTAGTCCAGAGAATTGAGACTCTTTATAATCATTTAAAAGTGTCCGAGTATTGTATATTAAAGCCCGTTTGACACTTGACATATACAAATGCTTCACACCGAGCTACACTTTAAAAATAAGACATGAATGAAATTAAACATTAATATTACACTTTAAAACCATCCCGGAAGCGACTCAGAAATACTGTCTTGGAGGAGGCATTCCCTTGCTTTTCACTATAAAGCAGGTGACCTAAGGGAACACCCGCCCCCCCCCCCCTTCCCCTTGCCCTGGGTCAAATAGCCCAGAGCGAAGAGGGCAGCCGGACGGAGTCACTGCCGGAACAGAAAGCCTGCATAACTATAGTTGCAACTGTTTAGTGGACGACATTCTGAGCAACAGATAACGGACCTAAACAATGCAGGTCTCCAGAAATGGACTCAATATTTCTGAGATAAAAATTAGTAAATGTGGATGGCTGAGACCAATAAGCAGCCTTCATTAAATCTGTAATAGCAACACTATTAGCATAAGCCCAGGAAGTAGAAAGAGCTCTTACTTCATGAGCAGAAATCTTAAGCACAGACTGCTGAGAAGAAGATAATTCTTCATACGCAGTACGGATAGTTAACTGAATCCATCTAGCAATAGAATGGACTGAAATGTCCTTTCTATTAGGCATCAAAGACAGAAAGAAACGTTTCCGTCCCTTTCTGATGAACTGAGATCTCTGTTTATAGATACGTAGTGCTCTAACAGGACAGAGTAAAGGCCTACGCCCGTCTGAAGACGGAAGGGCCTTAATAACAATAGGTTCCGGATATTTATTAGGAGCCTGATTCTTAGCTAAAAAACCGACGTTAGTAGTGAAGGTGATAGTGTTCCCAACACTACGATAATGAGAATCATCCACCGATAGTGCATGAAGCTCACTGACTCTTCTGGCAGAAGAGAAAGCTAAGAGAAAAGCTGTCTTATAAGATAAGAATTTGAAATCTACTGTCCCAAGAGGTTCAAATGGCTTTTCCTTCAATTTAAGGAGAACCCAAGCTAAATTCCACTTAGGAATTAATCTAAGAGTTCTGGGTCTATTTATCGAAAAGTTTCTAACCAATTTCGATAAAGAGACATTAGATCCAATTTGTAAACTATCATGATGTGCATAGGTATCAGATAACATAGATCTATAACCCTTTATAGTAACCGGTTGCAGTTTGATTTCGTCAAACAAGTATACTAGAAAGTTAGCAATGTCTGGTATAGAGGGATCAAATATATCAACAGAATGATCCCTACACCAACGACGGAAAACCTTCCACTTAGCCGCATAGTTTAGCGAAGAGGAGGTCCTCCTACAGTTAGAAATCGCGTCCACTGCTCGTCCTGTAAAGTGCTTGCCATGCAAGAAGGACCGCACAACGGAAAAACGTGAAGGTTGAGACCTTGCGGGTTGTGATGCAGTTGGCGCGATTTCCCCTGCCAAAGAAGATCCTCTCGTGGAGGGAGCTTCCGCGGTAGGTCCCACAACAGACACCTGAGTAGATTTATCCACAGTCTCTGTGGCGACAGAGATGCTACCAACAGAATCTTGCATTGAGATTGTTTTATCTTTAGCAATACTTGTTGAATTAACGGCGCTGGAGGATACGCATATCCTATCATTCCGTCCCAAGGGATCGATAGAGCGTCTACAGCAAATGCTCTTGGATCCGGACACGGGGACACATACGTCTGCAACTGATTGTTGAGATGTGTCGCAAATAAGTCTATCATTGGCCGTTCCCATTGGTAGCAAATCTGATTGAATACTTGTTTGTTGAGAGTCCACTCCGACGGCAACAAGCGACCCTTTCGAGAAAGGGAGTCTGCTAGCACATTCAGACGACCCGGTATGTGACGGACCGAAAGAAGAACGTGATGTTCCAACGCAAACAGAAGGATTCTTTCCGTTAGATTGAACAACGGAACTGAATGAGTGCCTCCCTGATTCCGTATATACGCCACTACTGTCGTATTGTCGGATAGGATTTGGACATGAGCATCGTGAATAATGTCCATCCAGTGACGTAACGCAAGCCAAATTGACATCATTTCCTTGATGTTTATGTGCTTGCACAGGAATTGCGGATCCCAAAGACCCTGGCATCTCGAATCCGTTGGGATTAATGATGCACCCCAACCTGTTTGACTGGCATCCGTCATAATGGTAAAACTCGGATCCGGCAACTGCAGCGGAACTCCTTGAGTTAACCACTGAATGTTTGCCCAAGTCTGAATCTCTTGTTTCACTTGATCTGACAAGAGAACGTCTACATCGAGCGAATGAATTTTCACACTCCAATTCTGAGTCAAGAAAATTTGAAGAGGCCGTGTGCGTAGCCGTCCCATCGGAATGAGATCCGCAGCGGCTCCGCACAGACCTATCAGTCTCATAAATTCTCTCGCTGTGACTTTGTCTGTATTTAGACAATAGCGAGCGTAACAACTGACTAATTTCGCTCTGGTTAACGGCAGACGAACGAGATTGTTGTGCGTCTCGAAGCTCATTCCCAGATGAGTGAATGACTTGGACGGCACCAGATCCGACTTCTCCTCGTTTACTATGAAACCGAGACGTCGGAGCAATAGAAGAAGATTCTGAACATCGTTCTGAAGCGTTAACTCGTTGCCGTACCTCTGAAGAATGTCGTCCAGGTAGGCCGACGTTACCGCAGACGAATGAGCTCGGAAGTAAATCATTACCGAGTTCATTACCCGAGTGAAAGCCCAGGGTGCTAGATTCAATCCGAAGCACATGGCCCGGAACTGATACACCACTCCTAGGACTGCGAAGCGTAGATACTTTCGGAATGTCGGATGTACCATGACGTGAAAGTACGCATCTTTGAGATCTATGCTCGTTGCATAATCGTTCACCCGAATACTCGCTCTGACCGATCGAATCGTCTCCATATAAAACTTCGGAGCGATGATCAGCTTGTTTATCCAGCTCAAATCTATGACTGGACGGAACGAGCCGTCTGGTTTCGGAACCAGAAACAGATGGCTGTAGAATCCCAGCGATTCCTGGTTTTCTACGACCTCTACCGCGTTCTTCATTAAAAGAGACTGCACCTCTGATAGCAGAGCGTCTCTTTTCTGAGGGTTTGACGGAAGATGAGTCCACTTTGGACTTCGAGTTAATGGAGGCTTTCGTTTGAAGGATATCTTTAGACCTTCCGAAGTCACTCCTCTCACCCACGGATCGTCCGTAATCGACGCCCACTCTTGAGAAAAACTCGACAACCTTCCGCCAACCGGAACGCGATAGAGGTTTGAGCCATCACCTCCTGGATCTGCGAGGCCTGCGGTAGGAGAAACCACGTCTTCCACGACCCGCACCTCGCCTCGTCGACCTCGGGGCGTCCGACCGATTGTCCCGGCCTGAAGGACGTCCCGAACGAGAGTCGCTATCCTGACGGTCTCTCGAATAAGAGCTAGAGGACGCACCGGAACCTCTATAGGAACCTCTCTTGGGCGGATAAGACCCAGAAGTGCCCGCCTTATTCGTGTCTGCTGAATCCGACCTTTTAGGAGCGGATCTAAACAACAGAGAATCACTAGCTTTCTTTTTAATATTATCATAAATAGCGGAAAGCTTGCCGTCAAAGAGAAGATCTCCTGAGACCGAAGCGACTCTAAGAGAGTTCTTCACCTTAGAATCCACTAGTGTGGATGTAGACAGGGCTGCGTCACGTCTAACCAACTCCAGATTTGCCACTGAAAGGGCGGAGTTACACGTGGAATAAGCTACTGCCCTTGAAAGAAGTCTTAAGGAGGATTGTATATCCTGAAACTCTTCCCCTTGAAGACGCAGTGATAACGCCTTCGTAAGATGATCTGCGTAAGATAAGGCATCTAAATTGGCTCTGTTAGACGCAATAGCTGTTTCCAACACTGCGGTTGGAATAGAAGCTGACGACGGTAATGATAGCTCTAAGTCTTCCGCCTCGTCGTCCATACGCAGAGGAACTCTCGGTATACCCTGACCTGCCGTGTCGAATTTATTCCTTGCATTAATGAAAGGCAGGTTGAGAGTATTTGCGGACAAGAAGCCTGCTTTCCCTGTCCTGGAAGCAAGTTTAAAAATAGCGTCGTTCAATAATTCAAATGTTCTTGCAACATTATTGGACTGCGACGGAAACTCGGGAGCGATGTCCCTGAACCGCTCGAAAAAATCAGAGTCCAATGACGCTATAATTCTCCTGTCCGGAAGCGCAGCAGTCTGGCCCGACGGAACAACTTGAGGAAGAAAGTGCCGGATGAAGTCTACGGCAGCTTTGTGTTGTTCCGAAAGGGATAGCTCCAATTCATCCGTATCCCTTTCACCATCCGGTCGGACCTCCCGATGTTCCCGGTCGTCCGCCCCCGATGCTTCGGCGGAGCGTACCGACCCAGCGCCGTCGGATAATTCTCGATCCGACACCGTCTCTGTCGGCTGCTGGGATGCTGCGATAAGCTGTGCTATCTGCACTAGAATGTCCGACGTCGAGACCTGCGGAGGAGCGGTCTTTCGCTGCTTTGCCGAGGGCAGCTCCGCATCAGATGGCTCCCGCATACTTTTCCTATGCGAACGTCCGGAGTCCATCGGTCTCGAGTCCCTGGCTGCCGGATGGTGTGACCTGGTCGCCGAATAATCCTTCATCGGCGAAGCTGGCAAGATATCGGAGGTCACGCAGCCAAGGTGCGGTCGTGTGCGCCGGCGAGAAGAGGAAGCCTTAACAGTCTCTGCGGACTGCTTATACAACGGAGCGTCCCGAGCGACGGACGTATGCTCCGCTAAAGACACATTTTGTACCACAACATCTGGTCCCAGATGTTGTTGTACGAGAGAGGGGCCTCTCTCGCTCGCGGCCCGGCTGGACCTGGACGAGCTAGGAACCGGACTAAAAGGCTTCCTCCGTTCTCGTTCACTATCCGCCGTCACTGGGTGTGCATCTATTATTTTTATAGTGCTCGCATCACCCAAAATTTCCTCTTGGACCGCATCGGACGAACCCGGCTGCCGAACCATTCGGTGAATGGACGCTACACCGGGCGAGCTAGCGGACGACATTTGTCTAATCTCCATGAGCACTTTTGCCGCTAGCTCTGTATTTAATTGTGACGACGGACGCACACTTGAAGAAGATAACATGGAAACATCACCCTGTTCTGGTTCCTCTGAAATAGAAACTGAGAGAGTAGAGTGACCTTGTGGAGAAAGAGCCGGCATCGCTCTTTCTCCAGAAACAACATATCGTGACACACGTTTCCAATGTTTCTCATCCCAATGTTCACATACAGGACAGGGATTAATGCGAGAACACTGACTACAATTTATGCAATAATCATGAAAGTCAGAGGAAGATTTCTTCCTATTACAATTTGAACAAGTTCCTTTCATTGTGAAGGAACAACAATAAGTCCTAGTTACTCGCAAAAACCCCTGACACAAAGATACATAATAACATGATCCATTAATAAATGAAAAAACAATTGCAAAACAAAATAATTTTGAAAAAATATTTTTTCAGAGAAGCCCAAGTTGCTGAAAAGTAACGTTGAGCCCCGATGGATCCGATGGCAAAGTGTGGTCAAAAATTTTAAAATTATATAAAATAATTAATGAGACACTTTCGGATAATATAAATGTATCTTATAATGAGATAAACTACCTCAAAGGCAAACAGCCCCCCTCAAAAAAGGCTGTTGCCAATGAAAACAAACAGTGTAAACACAGAAGAAAACATGACTCCAGGCACTGAAAAAACTGGCCCGGAATCAGTCCTCAATTACACTCTATCTGATGCAAAACAGAGACTCCCAGGGGAGAATCTGCAGAACATCAGATGGAAGATGCAGAACACAAACGTTATACACCCATGGGTGAAAACGTAACTATGGGGAAAATAACAGAAAACATTCTGTAACCAAGCAACTCTCCCAGGGAAATTTTAGAAATGAAACTTCTCAAAAATATGCCAAAAGCATGGGAGAATTGCAAGGGGGGACTTTAGAAGGTTAGGGGAGAGGAAACACTGAATAAGCAGTGCAACAATTAGCAAGAATGACAACAAGAGGCGTTTGCCTCGAAAATAGGCAACTTAACATAATTTTAACAAAAAATTTTAAGTACAGCCCTGATTATTTTTTGCCACTTCTTTTTTCCTCTCCTCCTTCTATCCTCCTTAGAATCACATTTTCTCCAAGAATTACGTGTCTGGCATCCTTTAAACTGAGATTTACAAGCACAAAGATCAGTGAGATGTTGACTGATGAAGGGCCAAACAGAGAATGATATTTGGCGCCAATTTCGGGACGACTGCGTCACTGCGCATGCGCAGTAGAGTCGTACTATGGAGGTCCTTTAGGACATGATTTCTTTTTGTTTTGGATGCAAATTTTGGGGATTGGGGGGCAAAATTTGTGTTTGGCCCTGGTTTTTGTGGAGTTAGCACCAGCTAAGTCTGGGTCATTGGTACAGTATAAAAATATAGAAATTCTTCATATTGAATTAAGTTTTAATTCGGGCTCCCACAGGGAGCCCAAAATATGAACCCAGTGACTTGGCTTTAACAAACTTGAATCTCACCCCCTAAGGATGCTGCACACCAAATATCAAAACATTCCGGCTGCTGGATCTGAAGAAGAAGATTTTTAAAGAAAATTCCACGTTTTGAACTAAGTTATTATTCGGGCTCCCACAGTGAGCCCAAATATGAACCCAGGGACTTGGCTTGAACAAACCTGAATCTCACCCCCCTAAGCATGCTGCATACCCAATATCAAAAGACTCAGCCTCCTCGATCTTGAGAAGAAGATTTTAAAAGAAATTTGCCTGAAATGCAATAAGTTCAAATTCGGGCTCCTATACTGAGCCCAAATATGAACCCAGTAGGCCGATTTGAACAAACTTGAATCAGATCCACCCCACAATGTTGCATACCAAATATCAAAAGATTCTGCCGGCTGGATCTGGAGAAGAAGATTTTTTTAAGAAATTTGCCTGAAATGCACTAAGTTCGAATTCGGGCTTCTATAGATAAATACAAATTATCATGATAATGTGCATGTCCTGTGATTTGCATCAGATTCGGGGTGGTGTCCAGAATGGAATCTCAACGAGCCGGCTTTGCCGGCGAGTTGTGATCCCATTTTTGGACACCATCTAGAATCTGATGCAGATCACAGGACAAACACATTATCATAATAATTCATTTTTCTAACAATTTTGTCACATAAACAGATTAAATCTTAAATTATTAATACAGTTTTCGGACATAATGTTGGGCAAGAAAGTTTTAAAAAATAGGCCGATGAAATCATCAGATGTGTGCCCATATGCGCAACTAGTAGAAAGCTGTATGACGGAGGGCCACCACGGATGCCGACATTATGTACACCATACAAGGTATGGGTACATAGAGAAATGGAATGGAGGAGTGTCTAATTTGATGGATAAAGGGTTAATATCTCCGGATCAAATTATTAGATTTATATAAAAAACTATACAGCACAGCACATCAGTAACCTGAATAAATATATAAAGTAACATGACAATCGGATTGATATTTTTGGAGTTATCTCCTGCCAAAGGGATTGGAGGAATTTTCAATTTGAAGGATAAAGGGTTAATATCTCCGGATCAAATTATCAGATTAACACCAAAAACTATACAGCTCAGCACATCAGTAACCTGAACACAATTATAAAGTAACTTGACAATCCAAGTAATATTTTTTAAGTTATCAAATGCCAAAGGGATTGGAGGAATTTTCAATTTGAAGGATAAAGGGTTAATATCTCAAGATTAAAATAACAGATTTACACCAAAAACTATACAGCTCGGTACATCAGTAACCTGAACACAAATATAAAGTAACTTCACAATCTAAGCAATATTTTTCAAGTTATCGAATGCCAAAGGGATTAGAGAAATTTTCAAGTTGAAGGATAAAGGGTTAATATCTCAAGATTAAATTATCAGATTTACACCAAAAACTGTACAGCTTGGCACATCAGTAACCTGAACACAAATATAAAGTAACTTGACAATACAAGCAATATTTTTCAAGTTATCGAATGCCAAAGGGATTGGAGGAATTTTCAATTTGAAGGATAAAGGGTTAATATCTCAGGATCAAATTATCTGATTTACACCAAAAACTATACAGCTCAGCACATCAGTAACCTGAACACAAATATAAAGTAACTTGACAATCCAAGCAATATTTTTCAAGTTATCAAATGCCAAAGGGATTGGAGGAACTTTCAATTTGAAGGATAAAGGGTTAATATTTCAGGATTAAATTATCAGATTTACACCAAAAACTATACAGCTCGGCACATCAGTAACCTGAACACAAATATAAAGTAACTTGACAATCCAAGAAATATTTTTCAAGTTATCGAATGCCAAAGGGATTGGGGAAATTTTCAATTTGAAGGATAAAGGGTTAATATCTCAGGATCAAAATAACAGATTTACACCAAAAACTATACAGCTCGGCACATCAGTAACCTGAACACAAATATAAAGTAACTAGACAATCCAAGCAATATTTTTCAAGTTATCGAATGCCAAAGGGATTGGAGAAATTTCCAATTTGAAGGATAAAGGGTTAATATCTCGGGATCAAAATAACAGATTTACACCAAACACTATACAGCTCGGCATATCAGTAACCTGAACACAAATATAAAGTAACTTGACAATCCAAGCAATATTTTTCATGTTATTGAATGCCAAAGGGATTGGAGGAATTTTCATTCAATTTGAAGGATAAAGGGTTAAGATCTCAGGATCAAATTATCCGATTTACACCAAAAACTATACAGCTCGGCACATCAGTAACCTGAACACAAATATAAAGTAACTTGACAATCCAAGCAATATTTTTCAAGTTATCGAATGCCAAAGAAAGTTAAAAAATTTATAGTAATTTATATATTTTTTATACTTACCAATGACCCAGACATAGCTGGTGCTAACTCTTAAAAATCTAGGGCCAAACACAAAACTTTTGCCCCCCAATCCCCAAAATTTGCATCTAAAACCAAAAGAAATCATGTCCTGAAGGACCTCCATACTTTGCCCCTACTGCGCATGCGCAGTGTCAGGGACGTTCCGAAATTGGCGCCAATCACCATTCTTGCAAGCAGTGCCTGGTCAGAGCTATGTACTCAGCGGGGAGGTATGAGTTCCCAGCTCTTGGGAGGGCCATCCCCGTCTGGGTCATTGGTAAGTATAAAAAATATATAAATTACTATAAATTTTTTAACATTTTTATGCTGTACCAATGACCCAGACATAGCTGAATAGTAAAAAGGCTGGAGGGCCTAGGACATAGAGGAAAATCCAATAAGCTCAACTATATAATATAGAGTCAACCCCTCAAGGAGAAAAGGAGTATTAGGCTTTACATGTATCTTTCTTATTTTATGATAAATTAGAAAGATACAATACCCTTCATAATTGAGCATAATAACATTCATGTTCTCTATTAACATCCAGTATAACCCTTTATACTAATTATTTTTAAAGTAAGCCAATAAATAAAGTTAGTCCAGAGAATTGAGACTCTTTATATTCTTTAAAAGTGTCTGAGGATTGTATATTAACGCCCGTTTGACACTTGACATATACAAATGCTTCACACCGAGCTACACTTTAAAAACATGACATGAATGAATTTTTAACATTAATATTACACTTTAAAACCATCCCGGAAACGACTCAGAAATACTGACTTCGGAGGAGGAATTCCCTTGCTTTTCACTATAAAGCAGGTGACCTAAGGGAACACCCTCCCCCCCCTTCCCCTTGCCCTGGGTCAAATAGCCCAGAGCGAAGAGGGCAGCCGGACGGAGTCACTGCCAGAACAGAAAGCCTGCATAACTATAGTTGCAACTGTTTAGTGGACGACATTCTGAGCAACAGATAACGGACCTAAACAATGCAGGTCTCCAGAAATGGACTCAATATTTCTGAGAAAAAAATTCGTGAATGTGGATGGCTGAGACCAATAAGCAGCCTTCATTAAATCTGTAATCGCAATACTATTTGCGTAAGCCCAAAATGTAGAAAGAGCTCTTACTTCATGAGCCGAAATCTTAAGCACAGACTGCTGAGAAGAAGATAAATTTTCATAAGCAGTACGGAGAGTTAATTGAATCCATCTAGCAATAGAATGGACTGAAATGTCCTTTCTATTAGGCATCAGAGACAGAAAGAAACGTTTCCGTTCCTTTCTGATAAACTGAGATCTCTGTTTATAAATACGTAACGCTCTAACAGGACAGAGTAAAGGCCTACGCCCGTCTGAAGACGGAAGGGCCTTAATAACAATAGGTTCCGGATATTTATTAGGAGCCCGATTCTTAGCTAAAAATCCCACATTAGTGGTGAAGGTGATAGTGTTCCCGACACTACGATAGTGAGAATCATCCACCGACAGTGCATGAAGCTCACTGACTCTTCTAGCAGAAGAGAAAGCTAAGAGAAAAGCTGTCTTATAAGACAAAAATTTGAAATCTACTGTCCCAAGAGGTTCAAATGGCTTTTCCTTCAGTTTAAGAAGAACCCAAGCTAAATTCCACTTAGGAATTAACCTAAGAGTTCTGGGTCTATTTATCGAGAAGTTTCTAACTAACTTAGATAAAGAGACATTAGATCCAATTTGTAAACTATCATGATGTGCATAGGTATCAGATAACATAGATCTATAATCCTTAATAGTAACAGGCTGCAGTTTGATTTCGTCAAACAAGTATACTAGAAAGTTTGCAATGTCTGGTATGGAGGGATCAAAAATATCAACAGGATGATCCCTACACCAACGACGAAAGACCTTCCACTTAGCCGCATAGTTTAGCGAAGAGGAGGTCCTCCTACAGTTAGAAATCGCGTCCACTGCTCGTCCTGTAAAGTGCTTGCCATGCAAGGACCGCACAACGGAAAAACGTGAAGGTTGAGACCTTGCAGGTTGTGATGAAGTTGACGCGGTTTCCCCTGCGAAAGAAGATCCTCCCGTGGAGGAAGCTTTCGCGGTAGGTCCCACAACAGACACCTGAGTAGATTTATCCACGGTCTCTGTGGAGACAGAGATGCCACCAACAGAATCTTGCATTGAGATTGTTTTATTTTTAGCAATACTTGCTGAATCAACGGCGCTGGAGGATACGCATATCCTATCATTCTGTCCCAAGGGATCGACAGAGCGTCTACTGCAAATGCTCTTGGATCCGGACACGGAGACACATACGTCTGCAACTGATTGTTGAGATGTGTCGCAAATAAGTCTATCATTGGCTGTTCCCATTGGTAGCAAATCTGATTGAATACTTGTTTGTTGAGAGTCCACTCTGACGGCAACAAGCGACCCTTTCGTGAAAGGGAGACTGCTAGTACATTCAGACGACACGGTATATGACGGACCGAAAGCAGAACCTGATGTTCTAGAGCAAACAGAAGGATTCTTTCCGTTAGATTGAATAACGGAACTGAATGAGTGCCTCCCTGGTTCCATATATACGCCACTACTGTCATATTGTCGGACAGGATTTGGACATGAGCTTTGTAAATAATGTCCATCCAATGACGTAACGCAAGCCAAATTGACATCATTTCCTTGATGTTTATGTGCTAGCCTAGGAATTGTGGATCCCAAAGACCCTGGCATCTCGAATCCATTGGGATCAATGTTGCACCCCAACCTGTTTGACTGGCATCCGTCATAATGGTAAAACTCGGATCCGGCAACTGCAGCGGAACTCCCTGAGTTAACCACTGAATGTTTGCCCAAGTCTGAATCTCTCGTTTTACTTGATCTGACAAGAGAACGTCTATTGCGAGCGAATGAATTTTCACACTCCAATTCTGAGTCAAGAAAATTTGGAGAGGACGAGTGCGTAACCGCCCCATCGGAATGAGATCCGCAGCGGCTCCGCACAGATCTATCAGTCTCATGAACTCCCTCGCTGTGACTTTGTCTGCGTGAAGACAATAGCGAGCATAACAACTGACTAATTTCGCTCTGGTTAACGGCAGACGAACAAGATTGTTGTGCGTCTCGAAGCTCATTCCCAGATGTGTGAATGACTTGGACGGCACCAGATCCGACTTCTCCTCGTTTATTACAAAACCGAGACGTCGGAGCAATAGAAGCAGATTCTGCACATCGTTCTGAAGCGTTAACTCGTTGCCGTACCTCTGAAGAATGTCGTCCAGGTAGGCCGACGTTACCGCAGACGAATGAGCTCGGAAATACATCATTACCGAGTTCATTACCCGAGTGAAAGCCCAGGGTGCCAGGTTCAATCCGAAGCACATCGCCCGGAATTGATACACCACTCCTAGGACTGTGAAGCGTAGATACTTTCTGAATGTCGGATGTACCATGACGTGAAAGTATGCATCTTTGAGATCTATGCTTGTTGCATAATCGTTCACCCGAATACTCGCTCTAACCGATCGAATCGTCTCCATATAAAAGTTCGGAGCGACGATCAGCTTGTTTATCCAGCTCAAATCTATAACTGGACGGAACGAGCCGTCTGGTTTGGGAACCAGAAACAGATGGCTGTAGAATCCCGGTGTTCCTGGTTTTCTACGACCTCTACCGCGTTCTTCATTAAAAGAGACTGCACCTCTGATAACAGAGCGTCTCTTTTCTGCGGATTTGACGGAAGTTGAGTCCATTTTGGACTTCGAGTTAATGGAGGCTTTCGTTTGAAGGATATTTTCAGACCTTCCGAAATCACCCCTCTCACCCAAGGGTCGTCCGTAATCGACGCCCACTCTTGTGAAAAACTCGACAACCTTCCGCCAACTGGAACGCGATAGAGGTTGAAGCCATCACCTCCTGGACCTGCGAGGCCTGCGGGAGGAGAAACCACGTCCTCCACGACCCGCACCTCGTCCCGTCGACCTCGGGGCGTCCGACCGGTTGTCCCGGCCCGAAGGACGCCCCGCACGTGAGTCGCTACCTTGATGGTCTCTTGAATAAGACCAAGAGGACGCACCGGAACCTCTATAGGAACCTCTCTTGGGCGCATTAGACCCAGAAGTGCCTGTCTTACTCTTATCTGCTGTGTCCGACTTCTTAGAAGCGGACTTAAACAGCAGAGAATCCGAAGCTTTCTTAGTAATTTTATCGTAAATTGCAGAAAGCTTACCGTCGAAGAGAAGTTCTCCGGAGAACGAAGCGACTCTGAGAGAGTTCTTCACCTTACTATCCACGAGTGTGGATGTAGCTAGGGCTGCGTCACGTCTAACCAACTCCAAGTTTGCCACTGAAAGGGCGGAGTTACACGTGGAATAAGCTACTGCCCTTGAAAGAAGTCTTAAAGAGGATAGAACATCCTGAAATTCTTTCCCTTGAAGACGCAGTGATAACGCCTTTGTAAGGTGGTCTGCGTAAGATAAAGCATCTAAACTGGCTCTGTTAGACGAAATAGTCGTATCCAACACCGCGGTTGGGATAGACGTAGACGACGGTAATGATAATTCTAAGTCTTCCGCCTCGTCGTCCATACGCAGAGGAACTCTCGGGATACCCTGTCCTGCCGTATCGAATTTATTCCTTGCATTAATGAAAGGCAGGTTAAGAGCATTGGCGGACAAGAAACCCGCTTTTCCTGTTCTGGAAGCAAGCTTGAATATAGCGTCGTTCAATAATTCAAATGCCCTTGTGACATTATTGGACTGAGACGGAAACTCAGGAGCGATGTCCTTGAACCGCTCGAAGAAATCAGTGTCCAATGACGCTATAATTCTCTTGTCCGGTACCACAGCAGTCTGGCCCGACGGAACAACCTGAGGAAGAAAGTGCCGGATGAAGTCCACGGCAGCTTTATGTTGTTCCGAAAGGGATAACTCCAAGTCATCCGTATCCCTTTCACCATCCGGTCGGTCCTCATGATGCTCCCGGTCGTCCGCACCCGATGCTTCGGCAAAGCGTACCGACCCAGGGCCGTCGGATAATTCCCGATCCGACACCGTTTCTGTCGGTTGCTGGGATGCTGCGATAAGTTGTGCTATTTGAGCAAGCACGTCCGACATCGAGGCCTGCGGAGGCACAGTCTTTCGCTGCTTCGCCGAGGGCAGCTCCGCATCTAGTAACTCCCGCATACTCTTCCTATGCGAACGTCCGGAGTCAACCGGCCTCGTGTCCCTGGCTACCGGATGGCGTGACCTGGTCGCCGAAGAATCCCTGGTCGGCGAAGCTGGTAAAATATCGGCGGTCACGTAGCTAAGGTGCGGTCGTGTGCGCTGGTGAGAGGAAGAAGAAGCCTGAGCAGTCTCAGCGGACTGCCTATACAACGGAGCGTCCCGAGCGACGGACGTGTGCTCCGCTAACAACACATTTTGTACCACAACATCTGGTCCCAGATGTTGTTATACGAGAGAGGGGCCTCTCTCGCTCGCAGTCCGGATGGACCTGGACGAGCTAGGAACCGGACTAGAAGGCTTCCTCCGATCTCTCCTACTATCCGTCGTCACTGGGTGTGCACCTTGAATGTTTATAGTGCTCGCATCACCCAACATTTCCTCCTGGACCGCATCGGACAAACCCGGCTGCCGAACCATTCGGTGAATGGATGCTACACCGGGCGAGCTAGCGGACGACAGCGCCGTCGATCCTACTAGGGACCTCTTAGGCAAGTGTCGTATCTCCATGAGCACTTTTGCCTCTAGCTCTGCATTCAATTGTGACGACGGAAGCGCACTTGCGGAAGATAACATGGAAACATCACCCTGTTCTTGTTCCTCTGAAATAGAAACTGATAGAGTAGAGTGACCCTGCGGAGAAAGGGCCGGCATAGCCCTCTCTCCACTAACAACATATCGTGACACACGTTTCCAATGTTTGTCATCCCAATATTGACATATTGAACAGGAGTTAGTGCGAGTACACTGACTACAATTAATACAATGATCATGAAAGTCAGAGGAAGATTTCTTCCTATGACAATTTGAACAATAACCTTTCATTGTGAAAAGTCAACAACAAGTCCTAGTACTCGCACCAACCCCTAAACACAAAGATACATAATAACCTGATCCATTAATAATGAAAAAACAATTGAAAATCAAAATTAATTTTTGAAAAATATTTTTTCAGCGAAGCCCAAGTTTCTGAAAAGTAACGTTGAGCCCCAATAGATCCCAAGGTTAAGTGTGGTCAAAAATTTTAAAAATTATATTAAATAATTAATGCAACACTTACGGATAATAATAATGTATCTTATAGTGAGATAAACTTCTCCAAAGGCAAACAGCCCCCCTCAAAAGAGACTGTTGCCAATGTAAACAAATAGTGTAAAAACACCAGAAAACATGACTCCAGGCACTGACAAAACTGGCCCGAAATCAGTCATCAAAATTACACACTATCTGATGCAAAACAGAGACTCCCAGGGGAGAATCTGCAGAACATCAGATGGTAGATGCAGAACACGTGAAAACGTAAACATGGGGAAAATAACAGAATTCATTCTGTAACCAAGCTAATTCTCCCAAGAGAATTTAGAAATGATCTTTCTCAAAAATATGCCAAAAGCATGGGAGAATAGCAAGGGGGGACTTAGAAGACCAGGAGAGAGGAAACACTGAATAAGCAGTGCAATTTTATAACAAGAATGACAACAACAGGCCCATGCCTCGAAAATAGGCAACTTAACATAATTTCATTAAAAAATTTTAAGTTACAGCCCTGATTATTTTCTGTCACTCCTTTTTCCTCTCCTCCTTCTATATCCTCCTTAGAACCACCATTTTTCCAATAATTATGTGTCTGGCATCCTTTAAACTGAGATTTACAAGCACAAAGATCAGTGAGATGTTGACTGATGAAGGGCCAAACAAAGAATGGTGATTGGTGCCAATTTCGGAACGTCCTTGACACTGCGCATGCACAGTAGGGGCAAAGTATGGAGGTCCTTCAGGACATGATTTCTTTTGGTTTTAGATGCAAATTTTGGGGATTGGGGGGCAAAATTTGTGTTTGGCCCTAGATTTTTAAGAGTTAGCACCAGCTTTGTCTGGGTCATTGGTACAGTATAAAAATATGAATACAGATGCCGGACGGACAGATGGACAGACGGACGGATGGACGAACGACAGATGGTCACCCCGGATGCCGGCATTATGTGTACCATACATAGTATGGGTACACATAAAAAACCCATATTTTATGGAACTATATTATTGTGCATTCTAACAATGAGTGATGCTGTCACTGCAATTTTCAAAGTTGTGTTGTCAAATTATTCACTCTCAGTGTCACTTCCCATGATGATACGCTTGCATTTATGAGTGTCTTATACTGTATTGTGCAGTTTCTATTTATATTTATTGTGGGGGGGGGGGGGGGGGGGAAGCCGGATAGGGGTGGGGTCATTGGCTATTAATAGTTGTGTTGCTAACTGTAAGGAATTTTGTTTTGCTTTGTAAGTGATCAGCTGAGTCATATTTATTTATTGGTGTTTTTAAGGTCACATATTTCTGCACAATAGCTAACCATGACCGCGACAGTTTTACGGGTGGAGGAAGCCGGAGTACCCGGAGAGAACCACCGAGCAATAGCGAGCAACTGTCAGCTCCCCAACATACGAACTCCACACAAGCAGGGTTAGCATTGGTTGAAGATAGGTGCACCATCGATGTGCAGTACGCCTTAGTACACAACGCCACCATGCCTCACGTAGGCAATGGGGGTGAAGTGTCTTGCCCAAGGACACAACGCGGTGATCAGCTGAGTCAATCACTGAAATGAACATAGAATGTATTCATAAGCCTGTTATGATAGCCCGTCACATTCCCAGAAACGAGTCGTCTGTATGATACTGAATCAGAATGAGTTGTCTATATGATATTGAATCGGAACACATTACATGATATGTATCATTTCTTGTGGTTTTCAGGCCAAAATCTATATGATTGTTAGATATATACTAGTACAAATGCAAAAGCACAACTCAGTAATCAAAGAGTTCTTATTTGTGTTAACTTAATTTATATTAACTTTGTGTTTACCTGATTATGTCTCGTGTTGAATACTTTGATTTGTCTTCCTGGCTTTCCCATTGTTGCTAATAAACCTTCATGGCATCTCGACCATTTAAAAAGACTTGCCCCTTCAGCATATGCAGGCCTACTTTCTATGGGTCGGCTGAAACAGATCAACAGAACACATCATCTTATGAGATACCACTAATCCCTTCTTTTGCAATAAAAAAGGGTTTATAGAGGACAAGTCTTATTTTGAAACTAGAGGTTATATATTCCAAAGAACAGAGATCAAGCCCAGAACCACATAAAAGAATAAAAAGATCTAGCCCAAACCACTTTAGCCAAACCATTCACTTATCTGATGGATAAAATAGTATTTTCATACATTGGCACCACGAATGTTGCACAAAGATTAGATACTAGCCCCTAGCCAACCTCCAACCGAGCCACACCACTATTTTAAGGTCGCATTTTTCTGCACAATGGCTAATTGTAACTGGTCTCAGTTATCTGATGGAGAAAATATCAGTATTTTTATAACTGGCACCTTGAATTTCACTCAAATTAGATCTGGTCATGTAGTATTTTTTTAACCCTTTACCCAATGGAGATGATTTCAAAATTTCTTATTTTAATACTATTTTTTCAAATTTTTCCCCAAAATTCAACAAAACCATATCATGTGACCCTTCAATGGAACGTGCTCAACAAGCTCGTTCCAATGAGGATTCAAATGATGTAATAGTACTGAATTTTTAAAAAAATAATTTTCTTTCTACATGCTGAATTAGTATATTATGAATATGAATATGCAAACTTGATCTGTAGGCCACCATGTTAGACTCACATACCAAAAATCAGCTCAATATCTGGAAGCGTGTAGAAAAAAAAGTCCGGAAAACAAGTAGGACTGACTGACAGACTGATGGACTGATGGACGGACCAGTCAAAAACATTATACCCCTGCAACTTCGTTGCATGGGGTATAATAATGTAATGTTCATAAATAGTCAGAACCATTCAAATACACACATACACAAAAAAAACACCCTACAATTTTTTTTATTTTTTGCTTCACAATCAGAGGTTATAATCCCTCATTGGAACAAGTTTGTTCTACTGAAGTAGAATAAGTTATGATTTAGAGGAAAAAATGCAATTTTTCAGTTATTCAAGAAATGTTTTGCATGTGTCATCTCATATTCATGTTAGGTAAAGGTTTAACAATTAATGGTAATGGTCTTGAATACTGATGTTAATCAAATGCCATTGGCGAACAGCAACCGATGGCATGTTAATGTTAAAAAAGGTGTCTTTTTTGCATTCAAATGGGCAGATCTCGAAAATAAAGTCAGTAATGTCCTTTATGTAACTTGGATATGAACTGATGAACCTGTTGATGTGTGCATCCACAAAGCTGCTGATGTTGGCAGTTGGGCCGCGAGACCCGCTTACAATAGGATGTCCTGGGATTTTGCCCTTTTCAAGGCATTTCAGAATTGTTGGAAGTAGATACAACTGAGATGTCCTAGTACAGTGGAGCCCACTTAATTGGATATCTCTTAATTGTATATCCCTGTTAATTGAATATAATTTTCAAATACAAAACCATTTACCATATCTTCAGTACAAATTTGATCTGTTAATTGCATATGGGTTGTAGAGTAAACTCCTGTTAATTGTATATAAATTTTTGTAATATGTCGAAAATATTACTGTGACACACACCAAATTCCCCTTATTTATCAACCTTTTTGGCCTCACTACATCCAATACAGGCATTTATTCTATTATATCTTGTTTGACAGAGCTCTATGAGCTCTGTCAAACAAGATATAATAGAATAAATGCTCAGTTTACCCCCAGAACACAGGAAACTGACCAAATCCCTGTTAATTGTATACTCCTGTTAATTGAATAATTTTCACTGGCAAAATGGATATTCAATTAAGAGGATTCTACTGTATACCTAGTTGTTAGACCTTTGCTAATTTCAACTTTTTGGTGTAATTTATTGACCTCATTGAGGAATGAGGTGATATGTTTGTCTGACAAGTCCTCATTCACTTTACAATAGAAGATGGAGTTGCTGAGTTGCCTCTGTGCCTCTTGGATGTAATCACTTGTGTTCTGGATTACAATCAATCATGGAGCCTTTATCTGCCTTCTTGATAATATCTTTGTTTGCCTTAAGTCGAATGAGCGCCTTACGTTCAGCTTTGTTGATGTTAGTTGACCGGAAGTGGCTCCTTCTAAAGAGGTGTAATGCCTTCTGGGTAATTTTGGCAAAAAAGTCAAGGCAGGCATCATCACCTGGTTTGCGGGTTCAGGTGTTTTTAGGTGCAAATTTGATATCCATTTTTCTATCAAAGTCCCTGGCCACATGGCTCTTGTCGTAGAAAAAGACTTTAAGGCATAAGTGATGTATGAGCCTGTCAAGATCCCTTAAGAGTTGAGTTTGGTCATTTCACAGGGATGTGGGCCTTTAATGAGTACTGCCATCTCAAATTTGGAAAGTCGATAATTTGAGACGTTGACAATAATTCTTTTCTTGGTTTCAGCATTGACCTTTTCCTTTTGATTCTAGCTTGTTTAATCTTTTGGATAAATCAAGGATATTTGAAAAAACTTTATCCTGATCATGTTCTTGTTGTTTTTGTTTGTGTTCCGTTTGGGACCAACTGATCGGGTGACTAGGATGGGATTCTGGTTCCTACTGGGTTTAGGTTCTGATTTCCATTTCTGGTCCTGTGGTGGAATAGAAAACAGAGGGTCCTTCTTTTGAACTTTTGAATAGTGAGTGATTTTTCTTTCAGATCTCTTATCAAGTGAAGTTGCTAATGTGTTGATCAGCTTGTGTAGGGCTATACTTTCCTCACTTTTGTCATCCGGTGTGGCTATGGACTCCCACTCCTGTTTCGAGTGCATGAAATGTGAGCATGCCTTTTCGCATTTCAATAGTGCCAATTCCTTATGGAGATATATTAGTTTAAAGGAGCAGTCCCTCAAAATCTCCCTTTTCCTGATCTGCAATAGCTGTGGTATCATGTTGGTCGTTGAAGCAGCAAGGCTACATTCATTATAATACTGATCAAGTTAATTTACAAATTAGTATTCACTTGGGTCATTCACACTCATTAACCCCTTCTGTATCAGAGATTGTACGTGTTTAGTCTGCGTTGAAAACTATAAAACTCCCATCTGTACAAAAGTCAATCCAACCGATTCATAGTATGCAATATCATTGTTTGAGATTTCCAAAGTATGAATGATGGAGACACTGGCCGCTTGAGGGTACATTTTTGAATATCACATTTCTTTATTTATTTATTGGGGTTTCACGACACTTTTGACAGCCAGGGTCACCTCGTGTCGAAGAGGTTTGCGGATGGAGGAAGCGGGAGAACCCAGAGAGAACCGAGCAGCAGCAATCAACTGTCCGACTTGCCAATGCATTAACCCATCACCCAACGAAATGGCCAAAACCGGCCAGTGCTATTCACAAAAATCGCCAATTAATTTTCATTATTTTTTTCTTTTTTTTTGTCCCCAAAACATAGGTTATGACCCCTCTTTGGAACGAGCTCACCAAGCTCGTTCCAATAAGGGGTCATAACCTATATTTTTGAGACAAAAAATGAAGAAATTTAGTTATTGAAAAGTTGAAAAATTTATAGTAATTTATATATTTTTTATACTTACCAATGACCCAGACTTAGCTGGTGCTAACTCTAAAAAATCCAGGGCCAAACACAAATTTTGCCCCCCAATCCCCAAAATTTGCATCTAAACCCAAAAGAAATCATGTCCTGAAGGACCTCCATACTTTGCCCTTACTGCGCATGCGCAGTGTCAAGGACGTTCCGAAATTGGCGCCAATTATCATTCTTACTGGCAGTGCCTGGTCAGCGCTATGTACTCAGCGGGGAGGCAAGAGTTCCCAACTCCTGGGAGGGCCATCCCTGTCTGGGTCATTGGTAAGTATAAAAAATATATAAATTACTATAAATTTTTTAACATTTTTATACTGTACCAATGACCCAGACATAGCTGAATAGTAAAAAGGCTGGAGGGCCTAGGACATAGAGGAAAATCCAATAAGCTCAACTATATAATATAGAGGCAACCCCTCAAGGAGAAAAGGAGTATTAGGCTTTACATATATCTTTCTTATTTTATGTTAAATTAGAAAGATACAATACCCTTCATAATTGAGCACAATAACATTCATGTTCTCTATTAACATCCAGTATAACCCTTTATACTAATTATTTTTAAAGTAAGCCAATAAATAAAGTTAGTCCAGAGAATTGAGACTCTTTATATTCTTTAAAAGTGTCCGAGGATTGTATATTAACGCCCGTTTGACACTTGACATATACAAATGCTTCACACCGAGCTACACTTTAAAAATATGACATGAATGAATTTTAACATTACTATTACACTTTAAAACCATCCCGGAAACGACTCAGAAATACTAACTTCGGAGGAGGCATTCCCTTGCTTTTCACTATAAAGCAGGTGACCTAAGGGAACACCCCCCCCCCCCCTTCCCCTTGCCCTGGGTCAAATAGCCCAGAGTGAAGAGGGCAGCCGGACGGAGTCACTGCCGGAACAGAAAGCCTGCATAACTATAGTTGCAACTGTTTAGTGGACGACATTCTGAGCAACAGATAACGGACCTAAACAATGCAGGTCTACAGAAATGGACTCAATATTTCTGAGATAAAAATTCGTGAATGTGGATGGCTGAGACCAATAAGCAGCCTTCATTAAATCTGTAATAGCAATACTATTAGCGTAAGCCCAAGAAGTAGCAAGAGCTCTTACTTCATGAGCCGAAATCTTAAGCACAGACTGCTAAGAAGAAGATAAACTCTCATAAGCAGTACGGATAGTTAATTGAATCCATCTAGCAATAGAATGGACCGAAATGTCCTTTCTATTAGGCATCAGAGACAGAAAGAAACATTTTCGTCCCTTTCTGATAAACTGAGATCTCTGTTTATAGATACGTAACGCTCTAACAGGACAGAGTAAAGGCCTACACCGTCTGAAGACGGAAGAGCCTTAATAACAATAGGTTCCGGATATTTATTAGGAGCCCGATTCTTAGCTAAAAATCCCACATTAGTAGTGAAGGTGATAGTGTTCCCGACACTACGATAATGAGAATCATCCACCGACAGTGCATGAAGCTCACTGACTCTTCTAGCAGAAGAGAAAGCTAAGAGAAAAGCTGTCTTATAAGACAAGAATTTGAAATCTACTGTCCCAAGAGGTTCAAATGGCTTTTCCTTCAGATTAAGAAGAACCCAAGCTAAATTCCACTTAGGAATCAACCTAAGAGTTCTGGGTCTATTTATCGAGAAGTTTCTTACCAACTTAGATAAAGAGACATTAGATCCAATTTGTAAACTATCATGATGTGCATAGGTATCAGATAACATAGACCTATAACCCTTAATAGTAACAGGCTGCAGTTTGATTTCGTCAAACAAGTATACTAGAAAGTTTGCAATGTCTGGTATAGAGGGATCAAAAATATCAACAGAATGATCCCTACACCAACGACGAAAAACCTTCCACTTAGCCGCATAGTTTAGCGAAGAGGAGGTCCTCCTACAGTTAGAAATCGCGTCCACTGCTCGTCCTGTAAAGTGCTTGCCATGCAAGAAGGACCGCACAACAGAAAAACGTGAAGGTTGAGACCTTGCGGGTTGTGATGGAGTTGATGCGATTTCCCAGACGAAAGAAGATCCTCCCGTGGAGGAAGCTTTCGCGGTAGGTCCCACAACAGATACCTGAGTAGATTTATCCACGGTCTCTGTGGAGACAGAGATGCTACCAACAGAATCTTGCATTGAGATTGTTTTATCTTTAGCAATACTTGCTGAATTAACGCCGCTGGAGGATACGCATATCCTATCATTCCGTCCCAAGGGATCGACAGAGCGTCTACTGCAAATGCTCTTGGATCCGGACACGGAGACACATACGTCTGCAACTGATTGTTGAGATGTATCACAAATAAGTCTATCATTGGCCGTTCCCATTGGTAGCAAATCTGATTGAATACTTGTTTGTTGTGAGTCCACTCTGACGGCAACAAGCGACCCTTTCGTAAAAGGGAGTCTGCTAGTACGTTCAGACGACCCGGTATATGACGGACCGAAAGAAGAACCTGATGTTCTAGAGCAAACAGAAGGATTCTTTCCGTTAGATTGAACAACGGAATTGAATGAGTGCCTCCCTGATTCCGTATATACGCCACTACTGTCGTATTGTCGGATAGGATTTGGACATGAGCATTGTGAATAATGCCCATCCAATGACGTAACGCAAGCCAAATTGACATCATTTCCTTGATGTTTATGTGCTTGCCCAGGAATTGCGGATCCCAAAGACCCTGGCATCTCGAATCCGTTGGGATCAATGATGTACCCCAACCTGTTTGACTGGCATCCGTCATAATGGTAAAACTCGGATCTGGCAACTGCAGCGGAACTCCCTGAGTTAACCACTGAATGTTTGCCCAAGTCTGAATCTCTCATTTCACTTGATCTGACAAGAGAACGTCTATGTCGAGCGAATGAATTTTCACACTCCAATTCTGAGTCAAGAAAATTTGGAGAGGACGCGTGCGTAACCGCCCCATCGGAATGCGATCCGCAGCGGCTCCGCACAGACCTATCAGTCTCATAAACTCTCTCGCTGTGACTTTGTCTGCGTGCAGACAATAGTGAGCGTAACAACTGACTAATTTCGCTCTGGTTAACGGCAGACGAACGAGATTGTTGTGCGTCTCGAAGCTCATTCCCAGATGTGTGAATGACTTGGACGGCACCAGATCCGACTTCTCGTTTATTATAAAACCGAGACATCGGAGCAATAGAAGTAGATTCTGCACATCGTTCTGAAGCGTTAACTCGTTGCCGTACCTCTGAAGAATGTCGTCCAGGTAGGCCGACGTTACCGCAGACGAATGAGCTCGGAAATACATCATTACCGAGTTCATTACCCGAGTGAAAGCCCAGGGTGCTAGATTCAATCCGAAGCACATCGCCCGGAATTGATACACCACCCCTAGGACTGCGAAGCGTAGATGCTTTCTGAATGTCGAATGTACCATGACGTGAAAGTACGCATCTTTGAGATCTATGCTTGTTGCATAATCGTTCACCCGAATACTCGCTCTGACTAATCGAATCGTCTCCATATAAAACTTCGGAGCGACGATCAGCTTGTTTATCCAGCTCAAATCTATGACTGGACGGAACGAGCCGTCTGGTTTCGGAACCAGAAACAGATGGCTGTAGAATCCCGGTGTCTCCTGGTTTTCTACGACCTCTACCGCGTTCTTCATTAAAAGAGACTGCACCTCTGATAACAGAGCGTCTCTTTTCTTCGGATTTGACGGAAGTTGAGTCCATTTTGGACTTCGAGTTAATGGAGGCTTTCGTTTGAAGGATATCTTTAGACCTTCCGAAATCACCCCTCTCACCCAAGGGTCGTCCGTAATCGACGCCCACTCTTGTGAAAAACTCAACAACCTTCCGCCAACTGGTACGCGATAGAGGTTGAAGCCATCACCTCCTGGACCTGCGAGGCCTGCGGTAGGAGAAACCACGTCCTCTACGATCCGCACCTCGTCCCGTCGACCTCGGGGCGTCTGACCGGTTGTCCCAGCCCGAAGGACGTCCCGAACGTGAGTCGCTACCTTGACGGTCTCTTGAATAAGACCAAGAGGACGCACCGGAACCTCTATAGGAACCTCTCTTGGGCGCATTAGACCCAGAAGTGCCTGTCTTACTCTTATCTGCCGTGTCCGACTTCTTAGAAGCAGATTTGAACAGCAGAGAATCCGAAGCTTTCTTTGTAATTTTATCGTAAATTGCAAAAAGCTTGCCGTCGAAGAGAAGTTCTCCGGAGACCGAAGCGACTCTGAGAGAGTTCTTCACCTTACTATCCACGAGTGTGGATGTAGCTAGGGCTGCGTCACGTCTAACCAACTCCAGGTTTGTCACTGAAAGGGCGGAGTTACACATGGAATAAGCTACTGCCCTTGAAAGAAGTCTTAAAGAGGATTGTATATCCTGGAATTCTTTCCCTTGAAAACGCAGTGATAACGCCTTAGTAAGGTGGTCTGCGTAAGATAAGGCATCTAAACTGGCTCTGTTAGACGAAATAGTTGTTTCCAACACCGCGGTTGGAATAGACGCCGACGACGGTAATGATAATTCTACAGGGTTCTTACACTTTTTTGGCCAAAAATTTCCATACTTTTTCCATACCTTATCCAGACCTGACGTACCATTTTTCCAGACTCAAATCGCATCATTTACCATCATGCCGAAGGCACAGGCACCGTCTCAAGTGGAATCTAGGGCCCGCAACCCTTGAAAGTTCATTACTACATGTACATATATGCTAACAAAGTGGTACTGGTAGCTAAACTGGCAGTGATTCTACATGTTGATTAGCTGCAAACATGTATGTATTCAGCCAATGAAAATGTACAATCCCTACAGCTGAAAATCTGTTTTCATACGGTGTTCAGCGCACATCTATAAGGAATGTGTCCCACCCATATAACAATAAAGCAAGTTCTCTCTTAGAGAGCACTTGGTTTGTTGTTATATGAATGGGTAGTTCTGGACAACATATGGGACTTCAAGATTAAATACAAATTTCTTGACATTGTTTTATCATAAGAGTAAAAACGTCTAACTTACCACAAGACAGTCTGTGTGCCAGAATATATCAAACGTTGTAAGATAGTGTGATTTTGTCTCTGAACAAGAAAATTTTGAAGCAATCTGACTATCAGGAAACATGAGGCGAAATACGTCAGAAACACCCTGACAACTCTTGTAAGAATGGTGTTTTTCCATTATATTCAAAGACCAGTAAATTTCTGCTGTTAAAACACTCTTGTCGGTAACAAAGTCTCCAAGGGTTGAAACGCCCCCAGTGCCAGTGGCTCCATGACTATGTTCGTGAGACACTTCCAATACGTCAAGTTTTTGTTTTGAAGAAACATCGTGAAGATCATTGCCAGGTGTCAGATGAGTCTTACCTATACTCATAGCTTCGGAAAAAAATCCTTCCCTATGATTTTGTTGTCGTTTCATTTTCACTAAGGCAGCGTGTTTTTTACCTGCCATGTGACTTAGAAGGGCCGCTTCGCCCATATTCGATACATCAAATGATTTTCTGCATATTGGGCACATTGCCTTTTTATTCGAAGTTTTGTCCTGAGAAATCCATTGTTTGAATCTAGGGTCTGTTTCCCATTTCGGAGAAAAAACACACTTCCCCATGATAAACAAATACAACAATAACAAATGACCTTCACGTTGGAAATTTCAAAGACAATAAAACACAGTGCGCATGTGACTTGACCTTCGGAATTCTCCGTAATTCCGAGCTGCATTCGGCTTTGAAACACCTGTGATATCTCGGTTGTATTCCATTGAAAATACACGAAGTTTTCCGATCCAAATTTTTCTGTTATCGAATGCGGGGCGTTGACAAATAATAATTCTTGTATGCTGGTTCTTTTTACTCAGAATGATTACATCTTTGTTAAAAACAATAATTTCCATACTTTTTCAAGACCCCAAGGCTCGACACACATATTTTCAAACCTTTTCCAGACCTTTTCCAAACCGCCCCAAATTTCCATACTTTTTCCAGTTTTCCAGACCCACGTACGAACCCTGATTCTAAGTCTACCGCCTCGTCGTCCATACGCAGAGGAACTCTCGGGATACCCTGTCCTGCCGTATCGAATTTATTCCTTGCATTAATGAAAGGCAGGTTGAGAGTATTGGCGGACAAGAAACCTGCTTTTCCTGTTTTGGAAGCAACTTTGAATATAGCGTCGTTCAATAATTCAAATGTTCTTGCAACATTATTGGACTGAGACGGAAACTCGGGAGCGATGTCCCTGAACCGCTCAAAGAAATCAGAGTCCAATGACGCTATAATTCTCTTGTCCGGAACCCCAGCAGTCTGGCCCGACGGAACAACTTGAGGAAGAAAGTGCCGGATGAAGTCCACGGCAGCTTTATGTTGTTCCGAAAGGGATAGCTCCAAGTCATCCGTATCCCTTTCACCATCCGGTCGGACCTCATGATGCTCCCGGTCGTCCGCCCCGATGCTTCGGCGGAGCGTACCGACCCAGCGCCGTCGGATAATTCCCGATCCGACACCGTTTCTGTCGGTTGCTGGGATGCTACGATAAGTTGTGCTATTTGCACAAGCACGTCCGACATCGAGGCCTGCGGAGGCGCAGTCTTTCGCTACTTCGCCGAGGGCAGCTCCGCATTTGGTGACTCCCGCATACTCTTCCTATGCGAACGTCCAGAGTCCACCGGCCTCGTGTCCCTGGCTACCGGATGGCGTGACCTGGTCGCCGAAGAATCCCTGATCGGCGAAGCTGGTAAAATATCGGCGGTCACGTAGCCAAGGTGCGGTCGTGTGCGCTGATGAGAGGAAGAAGCCTGAGCAGTCTCCGCGGACTGCCTATACAACGGAGCGTCCCGAGCGACGGACGTGTGCTCCGCTTGCAACACATTTTGTACCACAACATCTGGTCCCAGATGTTGTTGTACGAGAGAGGGGCCTCTCTCGCTCGCGGCCAGGCTGGACCTGGACGAGCTAGGAACCGGACTCGAAGGCTTCCTCCGATCTCTCCTACTATCCGCCGTCACTGGGTGTTCACGTTGAATGTTTATAGTGCTCGCATCACCCAACATTTCCTCCTGGACCGCATCGGACGAACCCGGCTGCCGAACCATTCGGGGAATGGACGCTACACCGGGCGAGCTAGCGGACGACATTTGTTTTATCTCCATGAGCACTTTTGCCGCTAGCTCTGTATTCATTTGTGACGACGGAAGCGCACTTGCGGAAGATAACATGGAAACATCACCCTGTTCTTGTTCCTCTGAAATAGAAACTGATAGAGTAGAGTGACACTGCGGAGAAAGAGCCGGCATAGCCCTTTCTCCACTAACAACATATCGTGACACACGTTTCCAATGTTTGTCATCCCAATATTGACATATAGAACAGGGATTAGTGCGAGAACACCGACTACAATTAATACAATGATCATGAAAGTCAGAGGAAGATTTCTTCCTATTACAATTTGAACAATATCCTTTCATTGTGAAAAGTCAACAACAAGTCCTAGTTACTCGCACAAACCCCTAACACAAAGATACATAATAACATGATCCATTAATAATGAAAAAACAATTGAAAATCAAAATAATTTTTGAAAAATATTTTTTCAGCGAAGCCCAAGTTTCTGAAAAGTAACGTTGAGCCCCAATGGATCCGAAATGTGGTCAAAAATTTTAAAATTATATTAAATAATTAATGCAACACTTACGGATAATAATAATGTATCTTATAGTGAGATAAACTACTCCAAAGGCAAACAGCCCCCCTCAAAAGAGACTGTTGCCAATGTAAACAAACAGTGTAAAAACACCAGAAAACATGACTCCAGGCACTGACAAAACTGGCCCGAAATCAGTCATCAAAATTACACTCTATCTGATGCAAGACAGAGACTCCCAGGGGAGAATCTGCAGAACATCAGATGGAAGATGCAAAACACAACGTTTATACACCCATGGGTGAAAACGTAACTATGGGGAAAATAACAGAATACATTCTGTAACCAAGCTAACTCTCCCAAGAGAATTTAGAAATGATCTTTCTCAAAAATATGCAAAAAGCATGGGAGAATAGCAAGGGGGGACTTAGAAGACCAGGGGAGAGGAAACACTGAATAAGCAGTGCAACTTTATAGCAAGAATGACAACAAGAGGCCCATGCCTCGAAAATAGGCAACTTAACATAATTTCATAAAAAATTTTAAGTACAGCCCTGATTATTTTTTGTCACTCCTTTTTCCTCTCCTCCTTCTATATCCTCCTTAGAATCACCATTTCTCCAATAATTACGTGTCTGGCATCCTTTAAACTGAGATTTACAAGCACAAAGATCAGTGAGATATTGACTGATGAAGGGCCAAACAGAGAATGATAATTGGCGCCAATTTCGAAAGGTCCTTGACACTGCACATGCGCAGTAAGGGCAAAGTATGGAGGTCCTTTAGGACATGATTTCTTTTGGTTTTAGATGCAAATTTTGGGGATTGGGGGGCAAAATTTGTGTTTGGCCCTGGATTTTTTAGAGTTAGCACCAGCTAAGTCTGGGTCATTGGTACAGTATAAAAATATTTTGTTTGCACGTGTTGTCTGCTTTTCATGTTAGGTAAAGGGTTAACTCCGCACAAGCAGGATTACCACTGACTGAACACAAGTGCATCATTGATATGCTCTATGCCTTAGTATGCAGTGCCACCATACCCCCCGCAGGCAATCAGGATCGAGTGCTTTGCCCAAGGACACAATGCAGTTACAGCCAGTCAAGATTGAACCCTGGACCTTTTGGTTTGAAGTCCAATGCTCTATTCACTGAGCCACCACATCCTCTTGAATATTTTATACATATTACATAACTCAGTGAACTTCTATAATTACAATGTACTAATAAGGCTCAGACGACTTACATGGAGCCCAGTGGTCAATTAACACAATGACTACATCTGAAATCGCTTTGAAACATTTTGGCTTATCTATCACAGAAGTTGCTGAATCACTGTCAGAGAGTTTGATTAAAATATTTGCATAACCCATTTTTAGGTTAAGCAAATTTCTAATTTTTAAAGGCCTGAATATAAAACATTTCATATTTAATCAGTTGCAAGAAGGTAATTAAACTCCACACAATGAAGGGTGATCTGTACTTTACAAAAATTATATACCTCTTGAAACTTTTTTGCAGAATTTTATTTTTATAAAATAAATTACCTAAGCATGCTTTTTTCCTCCCTTTATTTCTCTCAGCTTTGGCAAGTTATTCACATGAGAGAAAACAATACAAGGGAGCAATCATGCAAAAGCCCATTCATGCTTCTCCTACCCAAAGTAAAGGTCAAAACCAGCCAGCACTATTCACAAAAATTACCATTTCATATTCATTAGATTTTTCATTTTTTATCCCAAAAACATAGCTTATGATCCCTCAGTGGAACGAGCTCGTTCTGATGAGGGGGCTCAAGCTATGCTTTTGATGCAAAAAATGAAAATATTTAGTTATTCAAGAACTTTGGTTGCTTGTGACATCTGCTTTTCGTGTTAGGTAAAGGGTTAAGTCTGCAGAGGGAGAATGGACTTATTCCTCATTCATCCCTACGGCCGTTCACTGCGTTCAACCTGAAAAGAAGTAAGTTACTCTTACCTTGAGATTGATGTATCAAACACTAACCAATCAGCATCTGCTATTGCACCAATGATTAGACAATTATGTCTTGACCAGTCGACTGACATAAGTGGCATTCTACCACAGTCAAATGACATGATAGGCTGTTGATTCTGTAAACTAAATATTCTGATAACTCCATTCTTTTGCCCAACTAAAATCTGTAGAAATGAGAAAATACTAATTTAAACATTTAGTATTAGATAGTACAGTGGAACCCTGTTAACTGAATAGCCACTTTGCCAATGAAAATTATTCAATTAACAGGAGTATTCAATTAATGGGGATTGTGTCACTTTCCTGTATTCTGGAGATAAACTTAGCATTTATTCTATTATATCTTGTTTGACAGAGCTCTATGAGCTCTGTCAAAAAAAGATATAATAGAATAAATGCCTGTATTGGATGTACAGAGTCCAAATAGGTCTATAAACAAAGAAAAACTGGGGACAGTCAGGGTAATTTCTCAACAAGTTACAAGATTTTTTATTCAATTAACAGGAGTTTACTCTACAACCTGTATTCAATTAACAGGACAAATTTGTACTGGAGGTATGGTAAATGGTTTTGTGTTGGGAAATTATATTCAATTAACAGGGTTATTCAGTTAAGAGATATCCATTTAGGTGGGCTCCACTGTATTATGGTATTAGCTGACAATATTACAGAATTCCTGCACTTGGATGAGCAATAAATTTGAAGAGTTTCCAGAACCTTCCAAACGGTTTTCAAAGATTTTAACCCTTGAGGGCCTAATTCTGACTTTAATCCCATTTTTACTATAACAAAACAGGTGCCCCAACATGCAGTATTGGGGTAAGCATGCATGTTACATTCCAAATGCCATGGCAGTTGTTTCTTGCCAAGTTGTGGCTGCCTACATAGGCAGCCAAGACTTGTCAAGAAACAATAGCAAAGTCATAGGATGTGGATTGTCAAATTAAAGCAAAAATGTATAAAAAATCTCCAGGTCCTTTAGAGTAAATGGACAAAAAAATGGAGCTCCTCATCACAAGCTCATTATTTATTGATTGGAGATTAATGATTCTTTCAATAGCTAATGACATATCATGTCAGAGTTTTATGGTGAATGAAGTAGTGTTGATCGACACTGAGGAAAAACTACAGTGATATTATCAAAAATTTGATGTTATTGCAATATTTTCCTAACGGTCAAATAGATATTTCTGGGGTACAGGGTTAAGTCAAAACATGAAAAACAAAAAGTAAAATTCATTATGTATTAAAAATCTAATTCACTTTTTTCATTTTTCTTTTGTTTATTAAATCCTAATTCTTGAACTACCGGTATATTTCTATGAATAGGAGGGCACTTTTTATGAGTGACCACAAAACTGAAGTAAAGTACTGGAATTATCTTCACAGATAGAAGGACTCCAAGATTCAGAATAACAATAGCCACCCACTGATGATTTTGAAATATTTTTTTCTTGGGCTTTATTTCCTTTATCTCCAATGAATGCTGACCAAATAATTCTTAAATATCAAGATCTTTTGGCACTGTGTTCTTGGGCTGGTTTGAGAGGAAAATGCTATATGAATACCCAGCATTTTTTTTTATAAACTCAATTAAAGGTCACAGAGTCAACAGTTCTCTACTAGAGAATGAAGGTACTCCTTAGGATTTCATCACTTTCCATGAACAGGAATACAGTTTTTCTGGAGATTGGAAATTATTATGAGCTGAGGCCGAGGGCCCTGCAAATCACATATTTTTGATATGAATCGAATCGAGTCTATTATTCGAAATCAATCGAACCTCAAATTCAATACAGACGTCTAGAAGTCCCGACTGATAAAAGATTCTAACTACATTATCAAGTCAATCCTTCATCGAAGCAACCGTGAGCTCATCATCGATATTGCTTGGGAACGTGTAAATATGCTTACAGTAGTGTTAGTAGCTAGTCAAACTGGAATTAGCATGGATGGTGGCATAGGTATAGATGCTTTTTCACTCAGTCTTTATTTTCAACATTATTTATGTACAATTTCTATCTCAGCTATGTTTTGTGGGATGACTAAAATGCCTGATACCAAGCAACAGTGAAAAGGAAAACAAATCGGACAGCGGATTTCGAATTGAACCAAATACTAACTTAAGATTCAAAATTGAATCGAATCTCAAAGCTTCGTACAGGCATGCAGATTTCAGAAATTCTCGGAACCTTAAAACCAAAAAATTAAAATACAGTCTTTCAGGCCATGTTTGGACTGCAATTTGCTTATCCTGATTTCCAGTTTAAGACCTGCAAATGTTTAGGTAGGACCTAGAATATGCAGTGGATTGCTAGTGATGAGAGGGTGAATATATTTGATGAAATAAAAAATAAATGAAAGTGTCAATGACACTGTAGCTCAACTTGTTAAGACATGTACATGTATAGTATATGACACAGCAATGACAAACATCTAGGTAATGACCTGATAACAAAGATACATATAAAGTATTGTAACGGTCTGTACATAAATACTGACCGTAGCCTGTAACAAATGTATAGGTAAAGTATTGTAAATGTGGATGACAGTCAGATGCTAAAATAGAAAAGAAATCTTTGAGTCCCAGAGTGGGTCTGACTGAATCCCAAAATATTTGTTCTCATAGCACAGTGATAACAAAGGCACCCCAAAACACACTCATTCCTGTCCCAAGGTGAAAACAAAGGTACCCAAGAAGTATCGTGAAGATCAGTTCATAAATACGAGCTGTATAGAAGTTGTGACAAAAAACTGATTGGACATAATTTCAGTACAAAATGGCCACTGGCAGCCATCTGGAATTTTGGACCACACCCAGAAACACTCATTCTCATCCCAAGGTGATAACAAAGGTACCCAAGAAGTTTCGTGAAGATCGGTTGATAAATACAGCCTCTAGCCCGAGCCATACTGACATGTGCACTTACTGTGTATAAGTAGCACTGAATAAATAAAAGTTCATCTAATTTGCATAATTTCTGCACGAGAAAAAAACCCGTACTATATGTGATGTATTCCATGTTACTAAACATTCATTCAAAAATGTATTCAAATCAGAACTTTCATACAGAAGTTCTGTACAAAAGACTGATTGCATTAATTTTGGTACAAAATGGCTGCTGATGGCCATCTTGAATTTTGGACCACACCCCAAAACACTCGTTCTCATCCCATGGTTAAAACAAAGGTACCCAAGAAGTTTTGTAAAAATCGGTTCATAAATATGGCCTCTAGCCTGAGCCGTAGAGAAGTGGTGTACAAAAAACTGATTAGACCTAATTTTGGTACAAAATGGCCACTGGCAGCCATCTTGAATTTTGGACCGCACACAGAAGGTGATAACAAAGGTACCCAAGACGTTTCGTGAAGATTGGTTCATAAATACAGACTCTAGCCTGAGCTGTATTGACATGTGTACTTACTGTGTGTAAGTAGCACTGAAAAAATCAAAGTTCATCTAATTTGCATAATTTCTGCACGAGAAAAAAACCTGTATTATATGTGATGTATCCCATGGTACTAAACATTCACACAAAACATTATTCAAATCAGCGGTTTCATATGGAAGTTCTGTGCAAAAATCTGCTTGCACCTAATTTTGTACAAAATGGCTGCCAACGGCCATCTTGAATTTCGGACCGGGCCCAAAAACACTCGTTCTCGTCCCAAGGTGATACCAAAGGTACCCAAGAAGTTTTGTAAAGATCAGTTCATAAATACAGCCTCTAGCCCAAACCGTATTGGCATTTGCACTTACAGTGCTGAAGGTAACACTAAATACATCAAAGTTAGTCTAATTTGCATAATTTACGCACGAGAAAAAAACCTGTATTATATGTGATGTTTCCCATGGTAGTAAACATTCATACAAAAAATTATTCACACCAGCGCTTTCATATGGAAGTTCTGCGCAAAAATCTGATTGCACCTAATTTTGTACAAAATGGCTGCCAGCGGCCAACTTGAATTTCGGATCGGACCTCAAAACACTCGTTCTGTCCCACGGTCATAACAAAGGTACCCAAGAAGTTTCGTAAAGATCAGTTTGAATTGTATTGAATTGTTGACGGCCAGACGGACGACTGGCCAAGGCATAAGCTCAAATTTGGCTTCACCAAAGTTGAGCTAAAAAGTGAAATTTAATTTGTGTCTTTTATGCCATTGAACACTCAATTTAATTGGGACAGGTGAACTGAGACAATGATGAATCAGATGAGTGTGTACAACATTACTTGCAAGCGAAAAAGATAAAGAAAATACGATCATAACAAGAGGACAAAGACATAATCATTTCAGTTTTTACTTCATAAAGTTAAACACATAAAAAAAATAATGAAATAAAAATTCCTTGTGTATTCGGATTCAGAGGGACGTCCAAGAGCTAAACGTCCCGTTCAGGAAAGTAACAAGTTACTAACAATATTGAATTGATTGGGACGAAATGTCTATTATAAACCTTGATTATAAATAAAAGAATGAACTGACCTCTATTTCTTGGTTCTGCACAGAGTACTGTAAAATTGGAAGAACATATCTTGCATTTTAGCAGGGCTATCAAGGAGCAAATAGGTGGCGAGTGATAGGTCACTTACCTTCAGTTGAGATTATGTGAGTGATGTTGAGTAATTGAAACTGCAATTAGCCTTTTAGAGAATGATTTTATGGGTTTTAGAGGCGAGTGATCATCACGTCACTTTGGATGTTTTGGAGAGTAATAGGAGAGTGGGAGTGATCACTCCCCATTCCTTCAGAGCCCTAATTTTAGCAAAGATATGTTCCCTTCATTGTCAGTTTCAGTGATAACAAGTGATTATGTTATTGTTTTCAATAGGCTTGCCATGATTATGCAAAAAGTCGACTAATCGTCAGTTGTGCTGAATGATCGACTTTAAATTAGAAAGTCGACTCTTTTTTTACCCCCGCATGTTTAACGACACCACTGCCTTGCCAGAACGTGATCATGCTGTATATACATGATGGGAACTTTTCTGGATGTATAAACGACAGTGGTAAACCATATGGAGGTAAAGGAGGGAGGCCTCAGCCCCCCCCCCCCCCCCCCCCCCCCCCCCCCCCCCCCAAATAAATCGTCATTTATCTAAGTCCGATTCGGAAATGTTTGCGGTAATTACCTCCCACTTTAATGATTTTTTTTTTGAAAAGTTAAAAAATTTATAGTAATTTATATATTTTTTATACTTACCAATGACCCAGACATAGCTGGTGCTAACTCTTAAAATATAGGGCCAAACACAAATTTTGCCCCCCAATCCCCAAAATTTGCATCTAAAACTAAAGAAAACATGTCCTGAAAGGCCCTCCACACTTCGCCCCTACTGCGCATGCGCAGTGTCAAGGACGTTCCGAAATTGGCGCCATTTATCATTCTAATAACCAGTGCCTGGTAAGCGCTATGTACTCAGCGGGGAGGCAAGAGTTCCCAACTCCTGGGAGGGCCATCCCCGTCTGGGTCATTGGTAAGTATAAAAAATATATAAATTACTATAAATTTTTTAACATTTTTATACTGTACCAATGACCCAGACATAGCTGAATAGTAAAAAGGCTGGAGGGCCAAGGACATAGAGCAAAATGGAATACGCTCAATAAAATAAAATAGAGTCATCCCCTGTAGGGAAAAGAAGTAATAGGCCTTACATGTATCTTTCTTATTTATGATAAATTAGAAAGATACAACACCTTCCAAAAATTGAGCTTCATACATCCATGTACTCTATTAATATCCAATAATCCTTATACTAATAATTTTTAAAGTAAGCCAATAATAAAGTAAGTCTAGAGAATAGAGACTCTTATACTCCTAAAAGTGTGTGAGAATTGCATAATCATGTCCGTTGACATATGCAATATTCAAAAGCTATACTTTAAAAACTAAGACTTGAATGAATTTTATAAACTTAAACTTCTCACTAAACACCATCCCAATAACAGCTCAGAATTACTAACTCCGGAGGAGGTATCCCCTTGTTTTCATAGTAAAAACAGGTGACCCAAGGGAACACCCTCCCCCCCCCCCCCCTTTTTCTTGCCCTGGGTCAAATAGCCCAGAGCGAAGAGGGCAGCCGAACGGAGACACTGCCAAAACAGACAGCCTACCTAGCTATAGTAGCAACTGTTAAGTGAATGACATTCTGAGCAGTAGATAATAGACCTAACAATAGAGGCCTCCAGAAATGGACTCGATATTTCTGAGATAAAATTCATGAATGGATGGCTGAGCGCAATGAGCAGCCTTCAAAAATCTATAATAGCAACACTATTAATGTAAGCCCAAGAAGTAGAAGAACTCTTACTTCATGAGCCGAAATCTTAAGCACAACTGCTAAGCCAATGATATACCATAAGCAGTACGCTAGTTAATAGAATCCATTAACAATAAAATGGAGCGTAACGTCCTTCTACTAGACATCAAAGACAGAAGAAGCTTACGCCCTTGTAATAAACAGATATCTGTTTATAAATACATAAACTGTACCCGGAAAGAGTAAAGGCCTATGCCCATACGAAGACGGAAGGACCTTAAAATAATAGGTTCCAGATAATAGGAGCCTAACTCTTATGCAACAATCCAACCTAAATAGTAACGGAAGTATTGATTCCGAAACTATGAAAGTGAAAATCATCCATCGATAGTGCATGAAACTCACTGACTCTACAGTAAAAGAGAAACCAACAGAATTACTGTCTAAAAGGTCAGAATTTGAAAACTACTGTTTCCAGAGGCTCAAATGATTACTTAGCTAAATAAGAACCGAAGTTAAAATCCGTATAGGAATTTAATCTAAAGATTCTAAGTCTATTTATCAAAAAGTTACTAACTGACTTAGATAAAGAGACAAAAGACTCAATTGTAAACTATCGTAGAGTGCATAGGTATGAGGTAACATAAACCTATAACCTAAATAACAATAGGCTGCAGTAGATCTTGTGAAACAAGTATACTAAAAAATAGCAATGAGTAGTATGGAGGGATCAACCATATGAACATAATGATCCCTACACCACGACGGAAGAGCCTCCACTTTAGTCGCATAGAATAGCGAAGAAGAGGATCTCCTATAGTAAGAAATCGCGTCCAAAGCTCGTCCAGTACAGTGCTTACAATGCAATACGGACCACACAACGGAATACATGAAGGTTGCGACCTTGCTGGTTGTGATAAAGATGACACGATTTACCCAGTGAAAAAAGATCCTCACATAGAGGAAGATTTCACGTTAAGATCCACAGTAGACAAGAGAGTAAATTACTCATGATCTCTGTGAAGATAGAGATGCTATCAACAGAAATGTATTGTGGTTGTTTATCTTAGCAATACCTGCTAAAACAACAGCGCCGGAGGATACGCGTATCCTATCATTCCGTCCTATAGATCAATAGAGCGTTAACATTATTAGCTCAGAGATCTGGACAAGCCAACACATACGTCTGCAATTGATTAGCAAGCTGTGTCATAAATAAAACATCATTGGGCGCTCCCATAGATAGCAAATCTGATTAAATACTTGTTTGTTGAGAGTCCATTCTGACAGCAACAAGCGACCCGTAAGAGAACGGGAGTGCGATAAAACAATCAGACGACCCAGAATATGACGGACCAAAACTGAACTTGGTGTACTATAACCAACAGACGGATTCTTTCCATTAAATTGAATAACGGAAACGAAAGAGTGCCTCCCTGGTTCCGGAGATACGCCACTACTGTCGAATTAAAGGACAGGAATTTGGGCATGCGTTTCTGAATAATGTTCATGCAATGACATAAAGCAAGCCTAAAAAACATTATTCCGCGGAAGTTAAACTGATAGCTAAAAGACTGCGGAACCCAAAGACCCTGGCACTTCGAATCCGTAGGGATCAGTATATATCCCAATCTGTTTGACTGGCAACCGTCATAACAGCCACACTCGGGTCCGGCAACTGCGGCTGCACTCTCTGAGTCAACCACCGAATTTTTGCCCCAGTCTGAATCTCTTGTAACACTAGATAGACAAGAGAATGTATAAATCAAGCAATTCATGGATTGCCGAAAAGTTGCCGTCGAAGAGAAGCTCCTCCGAGAACGAAGCGACTCTGAGAGAGTTCTTAACCTACTATCCACGCGTGGATGTAGCTAGGGCTGCATCACGTCTAACCAACTCCAATCAGCCACTGAAGGGCGGAGTTATACGTGAACAAACTACTGCCCTCAAAAGAAATTACATTGAGAATAATATCCCGTAAATCTTTTCTTGAAGACGTAATGATAACGCCTCAGTAAGGCGGATTACGTATAATAAAGCGTCTAAGTTAAGTCTACTATACATAATGTCGTTCCCAACATTGAAATTGGAAAAGACATAAACGGCGAAAAAGAATATATGCAGTCTTTAATCACACCGTCTAGACGCATATGAACTCTCGGTATACCCTGCTCTGCCAAAATAAACTATATGTAAAAATGATAAAATGGCAGAAATGAGCCACGCGGATAAGAAACTAAACTATCATGCTTAGTAGCAGGCTTGTATATATATATAAATATATAGCGTCGAAAAATAAAACACATGTTGTAATGACAATATTGGACTGCGTCGGTAAGTCAGGGACAAAGTCCCTGTACCGATCGAAAAATCCGAGTCCAATGATGCTATAAGTCTCTTATCCAAGATCGCAGCAATGAAGTCCGAAAAAATAATCACTGGAAGAAATGCCAGAAGATATGAAAGGCATCTTCCGATACTACTAAAGGGAAAACTCGAAATCTTTCGAATCCCTTTCGCCATCCTGTCGGACCCTATAAAGCGTTCGGTCGTCCGTAGCTTGATGCAACCGCGGACCGCACCGACCCAGCGCCGTCGGATAATTCCTGATTCGACCGAGAAACCGTCAATTGCTGGGATGCTGCGAAACAACTGTGCTAACTCGGATAGCACGTCCGTCACTGAGGCCTGAGGAGCAGCGGTCTTACGATGCATTGCCGCAGGAAGCTCCGATATCGTTACCCCGTGCATACTTCCAATATGCGAGCGAACGGAGTGTATAGGCCTCGTGTCCCTTGGCTACCGGATGGCGCGACCTACTCGCTGTGGAATCACTGAATGCCGAAACTGATCGGATACTCGAGGTCACGTAGCCAATGTGCGGTCGTGTGCCCTGCTGTGAGGATGAGGAAGCATTAAAGACAGTCTCTCGGACTGTCAATATAACGGAGCGTCCCGAGCAACGGACATATGCTCCGAATGTAAAATATCTGAACCACAACATGCGGTCCCCTATGTTGTTGGCTTCCTCCGATCTGTCCTCAATCTGCCGTCACTGGGTGAGTACTAAAGTTATTATAGTGCTCGCATCACCCAAATCTCCTTCCTAGACCGCAACGGACGAACCCGGCAGCCGAACCATTCGATGAATGTACGCTACACCGGGTGAGCTAGCGAATGTCACTCCGTAAGCGATAGACATATTGCATGAGCACTTATTGCCGCTAACTCTTCATTAACTATGACGACAGAGGCACACTTTTGAAAGACATCTCCATAACTCTTCGAACAAGAAACCAGAAATGCTTGGATAGCAAGCATAAAATAATAATATATATAGCGTCGTTCAATAATTCGAAAGTTTGTGTGACATTATTGGACTATGTCGGAACTGAGGGACGATGTCCCTGAACCGAACCAAAAATTTCTAAGTCCACCGACGCTATCAGTTTCTTATCCGGCATCGCAGCATATGTTGTTCCGAAAGGGAAAGCTTGAAATCCACCGAATCCCTTTCGGTATCCCGTCGGACCGGATGAAACTTTCGGACGTCCGTACCCGCTTCCGCGGAGCGTCCCGACCCAGCATCGTCGGATAAAATATATGCGACAGATTCAGTTGATGCTGGGATGCTGCGATAAACTGTGCTATTAAGGAAAGCACGTCCGTTCCCGAGGCCTGTGCAGTAGCGGACTTACGATGCATTGCCACTGGAAGCTCCGTGTACGTTGACTCCCGCACACTTCCTATGCGAACGTCCGGAGTCTGCAGGCCTCGAGTCCCCGGCTACCAACCCAGCGCTGTCGGATAATTCTCGATCCGACACCGTTTCTGTCGGCTGCTGGGATGCTGCGATAAGCTGTGCTATGTGCACAAGAATGTCCGGCGTCGAGACCTGCGGAGGCGCAGTCTATCGCTGCTTCGCCGAGGGCAGCTCCGCATCAGATGGCTCCCACATACTTTTCCTATGCGAACGTCCGGAGTCCATCGGTCTCGAATCCCTGGCTGCCGGATGGTGTGACCTGGTCGCCGAAGAATCCTTGATCGGCGAAGCTGGTAATATATCGGGGTCACGCAGCCAAGGTGCGGTCGTGTGCGCTGACGAGAAGAGGAAGCCTTAGCAGTCTCAGCGGACTGCCTATACAACGGAGCGTCCCGAGCGACGGACGTATGCTCCGCTAACGACACATTTGTACCACAACATCTGGGGCCAGATGTTGTTGAACGAGAGAGGGGCCTCTCTCGCTTGCCGTCCGGATGGACCGGAACGAGCTATGAACCGGACTAAAAGGCTTCCTCCGTTCTCCCTCCGATCCGCCGTCACTGGGTGTGCATTAAGTTATTTTATAGTGCTCGCATCACCCCAAAATTCCTTCTAGACCGCAACGGACGAACCCGGCTGCCGAACCATTCGGTGAATGGACGCTACACCGGGCGAGCTAGCGGACGTCAAAGGCCGTCGAACCTACTAGGGTCCTCTTAGGCAATTGGCGTATTACATGAGCACTTTTCCGCTAGCCCTTCATTAATTGTGACGACGGAGGCACACTGTTGGAAGACATCACAGATACATCACCCTAATCTTGATCGTCTGAAATAGAAATTGATAAAGTAGAGTGACCCTGCGGGGAAAGGACCGGAGTGTCCAAATCCCCAACAACATACCGTGACATACGCTTCCCATATTGTCATCGAAATCATACGATACAGAACAGGAGTTAATGCGAGTACACTGACCACATATAGAATGATAATAAGGTCAGAGGAAGACTTCCTCTTAAAACAATTGATCAATATCCTTTCAATGTGAAAAGAAAACAAGTCCTGGTACTCGCACTAACCCCTGGCAATCAAAATACATAATAATAATATGATCCATTAATATAGAAAAAATAATTGAAATCAAAATATTTTGAAAAAATATTTTTTCAGAACAGCCCAAGTTTCTGAAAAGTAACGTTGAACCCCAATGGATCCCAAGCCTAAGTGTGGACAAAAATTTTAAAAATATTTTAAACAATTTATTCAACACTTACGAACAATAATAATGTATCTAGTTATGATTAAAATAACATAAAGATATTATTATTTAGAAATCCCCCCCTCACACAGAGGGCTGTTGTAAATGTAAACAATGAGTGTAAAAACACTAAAATAAGACTCCAGGCACCCAGGCCCGAAATCAGTTACCAAAAATACACCATCTGATGCAAAACAGAGACTTCCAGGGAAGAAACTGCAGAACATCAGATGGTAGATGCAGAACACAACGCCTAACCACCCGTAGGTGAAGACGTAAACATGGGGAAAGAACAGAATTCATTCTGTTATTCAGCTAAAACTCCCAAGAAATTTTAGTAATAATAATTACAGAAACTATGCCAAAAGCATGGGAGAATAGCAAGGGGGAACTTAAAGGACAGGGAGAGAGGAAAAACACTTGAAAAAACAGTGTAACTAAATAATCAGAATGACAACAAAATGGCTGCTGCCTTGAAAATAGGTAACTTAACATAATTTCATTAAAAAATTTTAAGTTACAGCCCTGATAATATTCTGTCACACATTCTTTTCCTCTCCTCCTTTTCTATCCTCCTTAGAATCACCATTTCACTAATATTTATGTGTCTGGCATCATTTAAACTGAGATTTAAAAGCACAAAGATCAGTCAGATGTTAACTGATGAAGGGCCAAACTTAGAATGATAAATGGCGCCAATTTCGGAACGTCCTTGACACTGCGCATGCGCAGTAGGGGCGAAGTGTGGAGGGCCTTTCAGGACATGTTTTCTTTAGTTTTAGATGCAAATTTTGGGGATTGGGGGGCAAAATTTGTGTTTGGCCCTATATTTTAAGAGTTAGCACCAGCTATGTCTGGGTCATTGGTACAGTATAAAAATATATGAAAGTTATTTTCAAGTACTACTGCTCTTGTCATATCAACAAAATGTCCGTATTTTAAACAACATCGTTTCCAATAACCATTCTTTGCTCATCTTTTATTTTTGAACAATACGAAATGAAACGCGCTGCGTTTGATGAAATTTCAGTATTTTGCATCACAAAACTAGAGTTAGCTCCCTTGGGTCACTCTTTCGTGTTGGAAATCCGAAAATCACGTTTTCCACCATTGATAAATTATCGTGTGTGTGTGTGTGTGGAAGGGGAGGGGAGGGGAGGGGGGGGGGGGGGGCATGTGACTTTTTACATCCTTAGTGCCCTTACAGGGCCCAGCAGAATAGTCCTTGGAAGTTGTAAAATTCCTCTCCCTCGGATCAGGCCTAGTTCCTTCTGGCTGCTCACTGTTATGTTTCATCTGAATTTTGGGCGTCAGGGTGTATTACTGTTTAAACGTTATGGCAGACAATCGACCAACTTAACAAAATATGGTCAACAAAACGTTCATTCCGATGTTCACCAAGCCTTATGATGTGGGAATAATGGATCGTTGACTATGTCACCATGTTATTTGAAATGTACACAGCCACACGCCCGGTTATAACTACCTTTAGGACCATTCAGCCATCTCGCTTTAGTCGACCCTTTGTTAAAAAAACGTGGTCAAAAAAGTCGACTAATCGTCGATTTTCGGCTCTGATTAATCGACTATGGAATTTCATAATCGCGGCAAGCCTAGTTTTCAATGATACAGTTTCATGTGTTTGGCTGCACATGGTTTTGTTGCCAAACACCCCAAAACTGGGTGCATTCAATTTAAGTAATTAAGAATAAGAAACCATTGGAAACACACATGCTCAACAATCTGGACTGACTTGAGATTGTCAAAATGAGTGCAATGTTGTTACCGTTATGATCACTGTTTCACCGATATTAAATAATACAATTTCAGTCTTGGCAGAAAACTGTTAGTGTGTTTTAAGTGTCTCTTGATGAAAAGTATAATGCTAAAAAAATTTGTGGGAACCTGTTTTTCATTTCTGTGATTTTGCCCAGACAGAACCTGCACGGAAACGGAATGAGCATTTCCGTGAAATCTGCATGCCTGCTGGTAGGGCCAAGATGAGCTGACCATGGCTGACAATAGACAAAACATCTGGGCACTGATTTCTAGTTGACCAGTCCATTGGGGGTTAACAAAACTGAAAAGAGAATCAGTCACTTCTTTCATGAAACTTAACCTTTCAACTGTTATGAAGCCTCAACATGGACTTATAAATAGTGAAGGTAGGAAAATTTGAAAATTAAGATAGTTTCAGTATTCAATGATTGGTTTGGTGCGGTTTTTCGGTATCCCATGATATCGGTATCAGTTCGGTTTTTGATATATTGCCAATCTCTAATATTAATATTCATACACAAAACTTAGAGTTCTAATGAAACTCCAAATGAAGCCAGAAATTATGGGATACTGCTGTCAAAAAGGTGATTGTCCAGCATTTAACTCTGGGTTGTTTTGAATAAAAACATAATGTAATCCTCTGAGTATCTCCATGCAACCTGTAAAGTGCATGTTAAACATGCAATGCAATGTTACGCTGGAATGAGAAAGTGTGAAACAAATAGAAAACAGTATTCTGTTTCCTCACAAAGCCAGATAAAATCCAGGTTCTGTACACCATATAAAAAATGAGGCCCAAAGAGGCTTTAATCGCTCCCCTGACAAAATGGTTCAAAGAAGTATTTTGGGTCACATTCAGTTACTCATGGTTCAACAGTAAAAAGGAATGAAGTCATGAAATTATTCCTAACTCTGGTGTCCGTGTCAGATGATTATTATCATAGGTCTTCCAGACTGCTCCCAATTCTATCTGCTGTAGACAAGCACAGGTGAATATTGGGAAACAACCATGTTCCCTCGAGAGATGAGTATCGCTTTGATATCAAAGAAATCCGAGCTGGGGGGGTTGAGGGATTTACACTGCGGTTTGGGTTTTTAAAGCATAAAAGCTTGGTTGCGGTCGCGGTCATCCAAGAGCATACAGAAAACATCTATATATATCTATCAGATTGGCCCTACATTGCGACATCTTCTACTAAGGCCTGAGAAAAATAAAAATCTGTTTCTCAAGCCCTCCTGCATGGTCCTTTTGGCTTCCACATGCTCTCTTTTTATAACCAATGTAAACTTAAAGAAGAGCACCACCTAGCGGGGCAACATATGCCCTGGTGATCACCATGTGTGCAAAGTTTGAACAATATAGCATGTAAAATGTTGAAGGAGTAGGCGACACAATACTGTAATGTTTCAAGTACTAAAAGGGGGCATAACTCTGGAAATACAAAACAGAGTTACCAGCTCTTGTCACATGCACAATGGCAATTGGTGATCAACATGTGTGCAAAGTTTGAACAATATAGCATGTAAAATGTTGAAGGAGTAGGTGACACAATACTGTAACTTTTCAAGTACTAAAAGGGGGCATAACTCTGGAAATACAAAGCAGAGTTACCTGCTCTTGTCACATACCCAATGGCAATTGGTGATCAACATGTGTGCAAAGTTTGAACAATATAGCATGTAAAATGTTGAAGGAGAAGATGACACAATACTGTAATGTTTTAAGTACTGGAAGGGGCATAACTCTGGAAAAACAAAATGGAGTTACCTGCTCTTGTCACATGCACAATGGCAACTGGTGATCACCATGTGTGCAAAGTTTGAACAATATAGCATGTAAAATGTTGAAGGAGTAGGCAACACAATACTGCAAAGTTTTAAGAAATAAAAGGGGGCATAACTCTGGAAATACAAAACAGAGTTACCTGCTCTTGTCACATGCACAACAGCAATTACTGATCAACATGTGTGCAAAGTTTGAACAATATAGCAAGTAAAATGTTGAAGGAGTAGGCGACACAATACTGTAATGTTTTAAGCACTAAAAGGGGGCATAACTCTGGAAATACAAAAGAGTTACTTGCTCTTGTCACATGCACAACGGCAATTGGTGGTCAACATGTGTGCAAAGTTTGCGCAATATAGCATGTAAAATGTTGAAGAAGGCGACACAATACTGTAATGTTTAGGTACAAAAAGCGGCACAACTCTGGAAATACAAAATGGAGGTACCTGCTCTTGTCACATGCACAACGGCAATTGGTGATCACCATGTGTGCAAAGTTTGAACAATATAGCATGTAGAATGTTGATGGAGTAGGCGACACAAAACTGTAATGTTTTAAGTACTAAAAGGGAGCATAACTCTGGAAATACAAAATGGAGTTACTTGCACTTGTCACATGCACAATGGCCAATACATCAATATTTTCCTTGTTATGCCTCCCACAGTCCCATCCGAGCGCACCCCCCCCCCCCCCCCCCAACCCAAATGCATTATATTTCATTTTAATAATTTATTTTAACACATTTAATGGTATTTGTCAGTAAAAGCATACAAATATGGATATCACTGGTCCAAGCCCCCACCCCCCCCCCCCCCCCACCCCCCTCAACACACACACAAATGTGAGTGGATGCTTATCTAGCCTTTGCCTGTACCAACCCCCCTCCCCTCCTCAGTCCGGACATTTTTCCTTGCTCATGCAAGCCCCTCCCGTGCTTGAATACATGGAGGCTGAAACATCTTAGGCCGAAACGTCCCAGTATCAAAACATTCAAGAACCAACCCAAGCATTCCATCTTCACTCATGCCATTTATTCAAGTAAATTCTTTGTTCAATCTGTACATTTTTGATGAGAAAAAATTTATTCTTATTATCTTTTGACAGGTTTTATTGTACAATCAAAATTACTCAATGCAAACAATACATATCGTTTTGTTTAAAAAAAAAACACCTGTTGTTGCCGGTACAATGAAGTTGTGTGTGGTTGTGGTAATTTCGTTTTTGAACTGTGTTTTGTGTTACTCAAGTTAGAGAAGGTGCCCTCAGTATTCATAATTCCAATTGTGAAAAAAACAAACAAAATAATCCTGTTGGTTCAAAATGAAGACAAAATACTCCGCTTGACATGTTCTCAATTTGTTTGTATATAAGTAAGGGGAGGTAACTTATTTCTTGTGATATCTCCTAACAGATTTTTTTCAGTTTTCAACAAACTTTCAATTATACTTTTTTAGACAAAACGGATGAATTTGGTATGAACCATAACAATAGTATATATAATAGGTCAGCTGAAGTTAATTATACTTGAGAGATTATGTTTTTATTTCATTTATATTTCAAGTTTATACAATTTTAATTTCACGTAAGCCTATATATATGAGAATATATTTGGCATACAATGCATTTGATAAAAACACAAACTATATTTAATTTGACCGTCTTGGAGCACATAATGTGTCCCCATTGTTGTAAACAATATGGCTCTCCCTTGTGTTGTTTTCAAAACAGTCTTTCATGTAGCATGGATCAAACTGGATATGACAACTCGGGGTTATTAATTCATATTTATTTTTGAGCAGCTATTTTTTCAAGTATCACATCAGGTAATAATAATTGGGTCTTCTTCCTTGCTCCAAAAACCTTGGGACAAAACATCCCAGTCCAGCATGGCTTTACAAAAATAACGTCTTTAAAAACAGACTGTAATATACTCGTTTTCGAAAAGCTACTTTCGATTTTCATGACTTTTCCATCAACAACATGGCAATTCTTGGAACTCATTGGTGAAAGTCAAAGTGTATCTTTGATAAATTATCGTTTCCAACAAGCATTCTGCATTATAAATTTATATATCGCGACCAACATGTTTAATTTTCAAAATAGAACAGGACAACTATTTTGAAAAGTGTCAAATCGGGAGAAAATAGGATGTGACTGTGAGAGCGCGAGTTGGTGCCTCAAACCGGGAGACTCACGGTGAAACCGGGAGAGTTAACAGATCTGGTCCGCATGCATATTTTACAAATAATGGCCTGAGAAACAGAAGATCAACTTTGTGGGCCTAACAACTAAGAAGCCATCCTCTGAAATTATATCAGTTAAATAAATAATTATAACATAACTTAAAAAAAACCCTGTTTTTAGGGTAACCTGGCGGACCCAACAAAATTATGCTGGCCCTAAAACTTTTATCGAGTGAAAGTCGCTAATTTAGATCTTTGTAACCCTAAATTTCCATCTAACTTCAATTTTGATTTGAATTTGAAACCGATTTTGGTGTTCAAGCTTTCAAAATTAATATATCGTACAGTATAAATGAAGAGCAAGTGGCAAGTTCTAGTTCAGCACAGGAAACTGTATTTGATAAACTGATGAACAATTTACAATGCTTTACCCTTGTTTTTGACCGGTCATGAATATTAATGAATATCGTGTTGAGTTTCATGGATTGAAACTGAAAGTCCCAAATCTTGGTTTCCTCTTTTGAAAATATCATTTGTGCAAACATAGTGTACTAGAGTTCAGTTTTTTAATTCCATTCAAATGGATACATAGAAATTATTGACAGTGGCCAGCAGATGCGCAAATACTGCATTTAAGTGAATAAGGTGGTCATTTCGGTAATTCAATATTTGTTTTATTTCAAAAACCACAAGGCACTTTCAATTTTAAAACCAAATTTGTGGTTGTGTTTATTGTAGCGCGGTTACGATTTTTGGTAGTCTTATCCTGACCCCAGATTGTGGTTACCTGTGTGTATTACCTTTGATGCATTTCGAAGATGGTTTCCATAAAAGATAAAACTGTAGTGTTTGCGTTTATGTTAGTTTCATTTCTTTTATTCTGCCACGATTTTGATTTATCAAACATTATGTATACAAGATGGCAGTGCCCATTAGTAAAATAAATGTGCTCCTCATCAATAATTAAATTGTTAATTAAAGCTCTCAACATTGACAACAAACCCCGCTAAAACTGTTGTCGGGTTTGGGGGTTTACAGGGTAGATTGACTGGTGATTACCATCAACTAAACATAAAACACTGACCATCTGACATCCTTATCGACAATCAGCCGATTTCATGTCCAAAACATCGACGTTCAGATGACAGGTAATTTATCTTATCAGATCATCACTATTTGAACAAACTTGAATCGGACACCCTAGAGATGTTGTATACCAAACATGAAAGCATTCTGACTGGTGGATCTGAAGAAGATTTTTATAAAGAGATTTTCTCATATTGCACTAAGTTAAAATTTGGGCTCCTACAAGAGCCCAAATATTAACCCAGGGACCCAATTCGAACCAACCTGAATCTGACCCACCTAGAGATGTATATCAAATATATGAGATCAGAATTTTTGCATTTCTTTTCCGACAGTTGAGATTCAAGTGCTCTGACCAGATTATCAGAAAGTTAATTTTGATCCAGTCAAAACTCTTCATTTGCTTTTGTGATTACAGTACTGTATGGGTGTTTAAGGGTTTTTTTGTGGCCAGATAATATTGTAATGAATACTACCAACCTTTAATGACTCCTCATGATGCCAGCATACAGTCATGCCAGGTGCTGTGAGAGAAAACACTGTTAACATTTCTCCATTCTTATCCCATATTCTACAAGTCTGGTCATCACCTGTGCTAGCTAACTGATCTCCACTACACGGATCAAATATAACCGAATTTATGAAATCTCTGTGACCAATCAGTATCTGAAAATAAATAGTATTCAGTGGGTTTTTTTAAATGGTTTGCTGCAACAAAATGAAAAGAGAAAATGTATTTCTAGAGAGATAAAGATATGATTTTGGTATAGAGGGTATTAACTCTCGACAGTTTATGCAATGCATACTTTACTAGTGATGAGCTAATAAGATAAATGATCCATCATCCGACTGCTGATATTTTGGAATGAAATCAGCCTATCGTCGATGGCGATGTCAGATGGTGGGTGTTTTATGTTTAATTGTTGATAATTGCCAACCAACGCAATAGGTAAACACCCAAATCCCAACAATAGTTTTAGTGGTGCTTGTTATCAATATTGAGGGCTTTAATTAACAATTTAATTATTGATGAGGAACACATTTATTTTACTAATGGGTGCTGACAGCTTGCATAATATTTGATAAACCACATGGCTATTTTCTTTGAAGCATAATGTCAACATTATCCAACAATTCTCATTTGAGACCTGACATCATGAATATTAATTACAAGGGGTCAGAAAGTCGTAATCTCTCACAAACTCAGTAAATTAGTTTTGATTATTCATTTGTGTACTTTTGTTGAGAAGAATATTGAAGCATTTTCATTTCTTTCCACAGTTTTGGGTGAGGTGAGAACCGCAAAAGTGACTGCAATGTTGTTTGTTCAGTACTACTGTACTGCCAGTAGTCAGTATGGTGGCCCATTCCTCTCACAAGCAAGTTCCTGCAATTTTTTGCTGTCATTTTCAGATTTCTTCGATATGTAGCAGACACTCGTTATTTGAGTAACCATGACTGTCTCTCAATTTCCGCCAGTCCTCGGCAAAATTTGACAAGATCAAATGGATGTACAAATCACTCAAGAGTCATTTCAATAAAAACGTCTTAAATCTGGACGAAGATTGAGGAAATCTCTACAATTTTTTTACATGTGACCATCGGCGAGGGCTGACCCCACACCACCCCCCCCCCCCCCCCAGCTACCGATTATCAACCGATGGGTCCTTATCGGCCGATGGCCGATTGTATACTAATTAATCGCCTCATCACTATTAGAGCTGTGCGGTTAACCGAATATTTGGTTCGATTTCGGTTTTGTGATCGTCCTGGTTTCCAAATTACATGTTGAAAAACCCTAATCAGGAGGTCTTTCTTTCTCAGAATAATGAGAGAACAACATAAAGTTACCTTTATTTTGAAACTTTAGTCGCAATACCCCTTTTTCAGAACCACAACAGAAGTAATTGGTATCACGTTTGAATCTTCGAGCGCTGCTTTCACCAGAATACTGTGAAAGTTAAAAAATTTATAGTAATTTATATATTTTTTATACTTACCAATGACCCAGACTAAGCTGGTGCTAACTCTAAAATATTCAGGGCCAAACGCAAATTTTACCCCCCAATCCCCAAAATTTGCATCTAAAACCGAAAATTACATGTCCTATATGGTCCTCCGTACTTTTACTCCACTGCTCATGCACAGTGTCAAGGAGGTCTCGAAATTGCCGCCAAAAGTCATTCTTACAACCAGTGCCTGGTAAGCGTTATGCACTCAGCGGAAAGGTATGAGTTCCCAACTCATGGGAAGGCCATCCCCGTCTGGGTCATTGGTAAGTATAAAAAATATATAAATTACTATAAATTTTTTAGCATTTTTATACTGTACCAATGACCCAGACTTAGCTGAATAGTAAAAAGGTTGGAGGGCCTAGGACTTAAGGAAAATCCAATAGACTCAATTACCTATAACAGACCTATCCCCTTAAGGAGAAAAGAAGAGATAGTCTTACATGTATCTTTCTTATTTGTAACAAAAAAGAAAGTCACAATACTATTCTGTAATTGAGCACAATAACATCAATGATCTCTATAAACATCTAGTATAACCCTTCGTAAGACCGAGCTGGAATTTGATGATTCCATAATGTGGTTCGAGATTTCTTCGAAATCCAGCACAATCTTGATGTCAGTAACCTATAGATCCCAACAGTTTGCTAATCCCGAATATCGGGAACTGTTCGATGCTTCAATTGAGAATGCCCTAAATGTCCAACAGGCTATAGTAATAGTAGGAGACTTAAACTCTGACCTAAGATATCCGCTCTCCAAACTAAATGAAATAATAAATCGCTACAACCTCCGTAATGTTATCGATAAGCCAACAAGAGTTACGCCAACCTCCCAGACACTTCTTGATCCTGTAATCATCAGTGAAACAGTGAACCTTGTTGAGGTTGATACTCTTGACTTGGGCATGTCCGATCATTATGCAGTTTATATCTATGTCTCATTCGAACTTGACAATAGGCAGGCTTTCTATCGAACCGTTCGAAATTATAAAAAGGCAAATTTTAAACGAGCAAACGAACTGATCTGTCAGAAAGACTGGAAATCAATAATAGATGACCACGCAGATGTTAATGTGTCCCAAAAAGAATTCTGTGAAAATTTTATGGAGATAATGAACACCACAGTCCCAAAATCAACAGTCCAAATACGCCCTAATGACAAACCGTGGTTTACTTTGGAACTCCGACTCGAGATTAGGCGTAGAGACTGTTTCAGACGAAGAGCTCTAAAAACAAGGGAGCCACACCATTGGAACTTGTACAAACATTCACGAAATACTGTAATTAACATGAAAAAACACGCAAAACAAATTTACGAAGATAACATCCAAGACAGATTATCGAACGCCCCCAGCCCCAGAGATTTTTGGCATATTATTCGAAATTTGTTAAACAAAACTGACGAAAAAATAATCCCGCCCCTTTATCGTGGTGATAGCCCCAATCCATCCGTTTTAACAACGGACGACCTAGAAAAACCTGTAATTCTGAACGAAACTTTTATAAAAAACAGTACAATTGATGATGAAAACACCCAACTTCCAAACTTTCCTACAAAAAGTCACGTTATCCTTTCGAGAATTCTCTTTGATATAAAAGATATTGCAGATGTTATTAAGTCGCTAAATGCAAACAAGGCCCGTGGCCATGACGAGATCAGCATTAAAATGCTGAAGGGGACTGTCGATACCATCGCAGCACCATTGAGTATGCTCTTTCAAAAAAGTTTCGATACCGGAACATATCCAGACGAATGGAAGAAAGCCAATGTAATCCCCATCTTTAAAAAACTAGATCCCACGGACAAAAACAACTATCGGCTGATCTCCCTTTTACCAATCTTTAGGGAAAATCTGTGAAAAAGTACTCCTGAAATCGGTTTTTACTCATTTTCATCAGAATAATCTTCTATATAAATATCAGTCCGGCTTCATCCCTGGCCATTGCACTATGTTTCAACTTCTAGAACTATACCATTTGTGATGTCAGTCACTAGATGAATGACTGATGACTTGTGCTATCTTTTGTGATATCTCAAAGGCCTTCGAGAGGGTATGGCATAAAGGTCTTCTCTATAAATTAGAGCAATATGGAATCTCAGGTCCTCTGTTAAAATGGTTTGACAGTTACTTGAAAAATCGTAAACAACGAGTATTGGTGAATAACACATACTCTCCATACAAGCTAATACAAGGTGGAGTTCCTCAAGGATCTGTCCTGGGACCTTTCCTCTTTTTAGTCTATATCAACGATGTTGCAGACAATTTAGATTCCCTTACGAAAATGTTGTTTGCTGATGATACATGTCTCACTAACGGTAAAAGCTCCAGTTCTGAACTAATAACCATTTTGAATAATGATCTGGCCAAAATATACTCCTGGTCTCAGAAGTGGCTGGTGTCCTTCAACCCATCTAAAACGCAAGCTGTCTACTTTTCTCGAATCCCTAATCATAACCATCCAGATTTGTTCTTTAACGAAACTCCGATAAATTTCTCCGATTCACATAAACATCTTGGTCTAATCCTGCAGTCAAACTTGAAATGGGATCGCCAGATAGCGGAAATTTGCAAAAAAGTTAATGCACGCTTGTCCAATCTGAGAAAACTCAAGTATAAACTTGGGAGGAAAACTCTGGAACAAATATATTTCTCATTCATCCTGCCACTCATTGATTATGGTGATACCGTCTGGGACTGTGCTCCTAAGCTACTTCTAATGAAACTAGACCGACTCCACCATGATGCAGCAAGAATAGTGTCTGGTCTCACACGATCTGTTTCATCCGAGCGTATACTCTTGGAACTTGGATGGCGCTCACTCTATGAGAGAAGGCGCCATCACAAACTGTGTGCTTTTTTTAAAATATCTAATAACGATGCTCCAGATTACCTTGTTGAATTATTACCTCGTACTGTAGGTGAAACAGCAAATTACAATTTACGTAACTCTAACAACTTATCCATGTACCAAGGGCGAACAGAACAATTTTCAACTACATTCTTCCCTTCATCTTCCAAAATTTGGAATGAGCTCCCAACTAATACCAAAACTGCGTCAACACTTTCTGTTTTTAAAGGCAACCTTGCTAAACTGAACCCTTCTGTTAAACCACCTTCATATTTCTATACAGGAACCAGGAAAGGAAACGTTCTCCACTGCAAACTACGAAACTGTTGCAGTGATTTAAACCACGACAAATTTAACAATTTTATCTCCTCTACCCCACAATGTACCTGTGGCAATCCCCAAGAAGATGCACACCATTTCTTCTTTCAATGCCCGAACTACCACCCTCAAAGATTGACCTTTTTTAATGCTGTTATCACGCTCAATATATCTAATGTCGACAAGCTACTTTATGGAATAATCGGTTTAACAACAAAGCAAAACAAACTTTTATTCAGGAAAGTTCAAACATTCATCCTTGCAACTGGCAGATTTGAATAAGATCACCTGAACCCAAACGATGCATATTGCACCCTTGGTTGTGTACTAGCGTGCATTGGGACAACCGTGGCGTCCTGTGGAACTGCATTTTAATTTTAATTTCCACCAATTTGTTCTCAACTTACACGCTCTCTTTTTCTAAAGACGACAGAGATCTAATAATGCAAAAGTCAGCAGGCGAGCCTAGACAACGGCAATCCTTCACTCTCTAATCCTATAACGCTTTAACACCTCGAGCCCCGGTGGCCATTTGTCGGACAAAGACAGTGGAACACCCCGTTTTCCTTGACAAAATAATGTTAAATAAATAAGTAGTACAGACCAACCACTGTTTCCAACGTGTGGCCCCAAGGCTCCTCGTTGGAAATACTGATTGGTCAGCTCTAAAATATTGAAAATATTGAAAATAGACCCTTCTAGCTAATTCTACTGAACTGATATGGAAGATACCACCGGAGCTCAAAACGGTTAAATCATTATCTCTCTAAATCTCCAATCTTCAACCCTTTAGCTGATGACTACACAAATTCTTAGTATTTCTATATTGTATATAATTGTGCCGCAAATGTTTAATTATTCTTGTTTAAGGAGAGGAGTTTTTATAAGTTGTGATAACTTGTTCTCCGATCCTTTTTGCTGTATATAGTGGCAAATAAAATATGTTTAAACTAAACTAACCCTTTATACCAATATTTTTTAAGGAAAGCCAATAAATACGGGAGTCTAGAGAAACGAGACTCTATATACTCATTTAAAAGTGTTCGAGGATTGTATATTAACGCTCAATTAATCACGTGATATATACGAATGCTTCACACCAATCAATACTTAAAAAATATTACACAGATGAGTAAACATAGGCTTAGCCCTAAAATCATCTCGGAACCGACATGGAATTACTAAGTCAAGGGAGGTATTCCCTTGCTTTACACTATAAAGCATGTGACCTAAGGGAACACCCCCCCCCCACCCCCTTTCCCTTGCCCTGGATCAAATACTCCAGAGCAAAGAGAGCAGCAGGACAGAGTCACTGCCGGAACCGAAAGCCTATACACACATAGTTGCCACTGTTTAGTAGATGACATTCTGAGTAAAAAATAGCGGACCTAAACAATGTAGATCTGCAGAAAAGGACTCAATATTCTCAGATACAAAATCGTGAAAATGGAGGGCTAACACCAATATGCAGCCCTCATTAAATCTGTAATAATAATATTAATAGCTTAAGCCCATGAAGAAGAAGAACTCTTACTTCATGAGCTTAAAACTAAAACACAGACTGCTGAATGAAGATATAATCATAAGCAGAACTGACTGTAGATTGAATCCATCTGACCATAGAATGGACAGAAATGTGGAGGAAGCTTCCATGGCATGTCCCACAACAGATGCCCGAGTAAATTAGTCCACGGTCTTTGTGGAGCTAGAGAAGCTACCAACAGAACTTGCATTGAAATAATTACATTAGAGCAATATCTGCTGAATCAACAGCGCTGGAGGAAGATACGCATATCTTATTATTCCGTCTAACAAGATCGATAGAGCGTTTACTGCAAACGCTCGAAGATCCAAATATAATGACACATACATCTGCAACTGATTGTTGAGATGCGCCGTGAATAAGTCGATCATTGGCCGCTCGCCTTGGTAGAAATCTGATCGAAAATTCGTTTGTTGAAAGCCGATTCTGCCGAAGGGAGTCCGCTAATACGACGACCCGGAATATGACGGACCAATAGGAGAACTTGATGTTCTAGTAGCAACCGAAAGATTCATTCCTTTAACATGAATAACAGGATGGAATGAGTGCCTCCATAATTCCGAAAATACGCTAATACCGTCAAGTTGTCGGACAGAATTAGCATATGAACATTCTGAATTACGTTATCCAATAACGTAGCGCAAGCCAAAATGACATCATACTTGATGTTTGAGTGCTTGATAAGGAACTACGGAATCAAAAGACCCTGGCACTTCAATCCGTTGGGCTCAATGAAACGACCCAACCTGTTTTACTGGCATCCGTCAAGACTGTAAAACTTGGATCGGCAATTGCAGTGGAACTACCTGAGTTAAGCCCAGAAAACTTGCCCAAGTCTGAATCTCTTATTCACTTGATTTGACAAGATGTCCGTATTGAGCGAAAGAATCTTCACCCTCCAATTCTGAATTAAAGAAATTTGGAGAGGACCAATGCGTAACTGCCCCATCGGAATAAAATCGCGGCAGTTCTGCCTAAACGCATCAGTCTCATAAGATCTCTTACTGAAACTTTGTCTGAGCGAAGACAATAGTGAGCATAACAACTGAATAATTTCGTTCTGGGTAACGACAGACGAATGAAAAAGTTCTGCGTTACGAAGCTCATCCGCCGGTGGGTGATTGAAAAGTGAGTACTATTTCAATAAAATACAACATTTTCTTAGGCCTACAAAAATAAATGAAAGTGTCAATGACACTGTAGCTCAACTTGTCAAGACAAAGACATGTACATGTATAGTATGTGACACAGCAATGACAAACATCTAGGTAATGACCTGATAACAAAGGTACATATAAAGTATTGTAATGGTCTGTACATAATACTGACCGTTGCCTGTAAGAAATGTATAGGTAAAGTATTGTAAAGGTGGGTGACAGTCAAGATGCTAAACTAGAAAAAAATCTTTGAGTCCCAGAGTGGGTCTGACTGAACCCCAAAATATTTGTTCTCATAGCACAGTGATAACAGAGGCACCCCAAAACACACTCATTCCTGTCCCAAGGTGAAAACAAAGGTACCCAAGAAACAAAGGTACCCAAGAAGTTTCGTGAAGATCAGTTCACAAATATGAGCTTTTTTATAAGTTGTGACAAAAAACTGATTGGACCTAATTTCGGTACAAAATGGCCACTGGCAGCCATCTTGAATTTTGGACCGCACCAAGAAACACTCGTTCTCGTCCCAAGGTGATAACAAAGGTACCGAAGAAGTTTTGTGAAGATCGGTTCATAAATACAGCCTCTAGCCCGAGCCATATTGACATGTGCACTTACAGTGTATAAGTAGCACTGAATAAATAAAAGTTCATCTAATTTGCATAATTTCTGCACGAGAAAAAACCCCATACTACATGTGATGTATTCCATGTTACTAAACATTCATACAAAAATTTATTCAAATCAGAACTTTCATACAGAAGTTCTGTACAAAAGACTGATTGCACTAATTTTGGTACAAAATGGCTGCTGGTGGCCATCTTGAATTTCGAACCACACCCAAAAACACTCGTTCTCATCCCACGGTGATAACAAAGGTACCCAAGAAGTTTCGTAAAGATCGGTTCATAAAAATGGCCTCTAGCCTGAGCCATATAGAAGTTGTGTACAAAAAACTGATTAGACCTAATTTCGGTACAAAGTTAAAAAATTTATAGTAATTTCTATATTTTTTATACTTACCAATGACCCAGACATAGCTGGTGCTAACTCTTAAAATATAGGGCCAAACACAAATTTTGCCCCCCAATCCCCAAAATTTGCATCTAAAACCAAAGAAAACATGTCCTAAAAGGCCCTCCACACTTCGCCTCTACTGCGCATGCGCAGTGTCAAGGACGTTCCGAAATTGGCGCCATTAATCATTCTAAAAACCAGTGCCTGGTAAGCGCTATGTACTCAGCGGGGAGGCAAGAGTTCCCAACTCCTGGGAGGGCCATCCCGTCTGGGTCATTGGTAAGTATAAAAAATATAGAAATTACTATAAATTTTTTAACATTTTTATACTGTACCAATGACCCAGACATAGCTGAATAGTAAAAAGGCTGGAGGGCCAAGGACATAGAGCAAAATGGAATACGCTCAATAATATAAAATAGAGTCATCCCCTGTAGGGAAAAAGAAGTAATAGGCCTTACATGTATCTTTCTTATTTATGATAAATTAGAAAGATACAACACCTTCCAAAATTGAGCTTCATACATCCATGTACTCTATTAATATCCAATATAATCCAATACTAATAATTTTTAAAGTAAGCCAATAAATAAAGTAAGTCTAGAGAATAGAGACTCTTATACTCCTAAAAGTGTCTGAGGATTGCATAATCATGTCCGTTGACATATGCAATAATCAAAAGCTATACTTTAAAAACTAAGACTTGAATGAATTTTAAAAACCTAAACTTCTCACTAAACAACCATCCCAATAACAGCTCAGAATTACTGACTCCAGAGGAGGTATCCCCTTGTTTTCATAGTAAAACAGGTGACCCAAGGGAACACCCTCCCCCCCCCCCCCCCCCACACACTTTTTCTTGCCCTGGGTCAAATAGCTCAGAGCGAAGAGGGCAGCAGAACGGAGACACTGCCGAAACAGACAGCCTACCTAGCTATAGTAGCAACTGTTAAGTGAATGACATTCTGAGCAGTAGATAATAGACCTAACAATAGAGGCCTCCAGAAATGGACTCGATATTTCTGAGATAAAAATTGATGAATGTGGATGGCTGAGCGCAATGAGCAGCCTTCAAAAATCTATAATAGCGACACTATTAATGTAAGCCCAAGATGTAGAAGAACTCTTACTTCATGAGCCGAAATCTTAAGCACAACTGCTAAGTCGATGATATACCATAAGCAGTACCGATAGTTAATAGAATCCATAAACAATAGAATGGAGCGTAACGTCCTTCTACTAGGCATCAAAGACAGAAGAAGCTTACGCCCATAGTAATAAACAGATATCTGTTTATAAATACATAAACTGTACCCGGAAAGAGTAAAGGCCTATGCCCGTACGAAGACGGAAGCACCTTAATAACAATAGGTTCCGGATATTAGGAGCCTAACTCTTATGCAAAAATCCAACCTAAATAGTAACGGAATGGTGATTCCGAAACTACGAAAGTGAAAATCATCCATCGATAGTGCATGAAACTCACTGACTCTACAGTAAAAGAGAAACCAACAGAATTACTGTCTAAAAGGTCAGAATTTGAAAACTACTGTTTACAGAGGCTCAAATGATTACTTAGCTAAATAAGAACCGAACTTAAAATCCATATAGGAATTTAAACTAAAGATTCTAAGTCTATATATCAAAAAGTTACTAACTGACTTAGATAAAGAGACATAAGACTCAATTGTAAACTATCGTAGAGTGCATAGGTATGAGGTAACATAAACCTATAACCTTACTAATAACAGGCTGCAGTAGATCTTGTGAAACAAGTATACTAAAAAATTGCAATGAGTAGTATGGAGGGATCAACAATATGAACATAATGATCCCTACACCAACGACGGAAGAGCCTCCACTTTAGCCGCATAGAATAGCGAAGAAGAGGACCTCCTATAGTAAGAAATCGCGTCCAAAGCTCGTCCAGTACAATGCTTACAATGCAATACGGACCGCACAACGGAATACATGAAGGTTGAGACCTTGCGGGTTGTGATAAAGATGACACGATTTTCCCAGTGAAAAAAGATCCTCACATTGAGGAAGATTTCACGTTAAGACCCACAGTAGACAAGAGAGTAAATTACCCATGATCTCTGTGAAGATAGATATGCTACCAACCGAAATGTATTGTGGTTGTTTATCTTAGCAATACCTGCTGAAACAACAGCGCCGGAGGATACGCGTATCCTATCATTCTGTCCTATAGATCAATAGAGCGTTAACAACATTAGCTCAGAGATCTGGACAAACCAACACATACGTCTGCAATTGATTAGTAAGCTGTGTCGTAAATAATCATCATTGGGCGCTCCCATAGACAGCAAATCTGACTGAATACTTGTTTGTTGAGAGTGCATTCTGACAGCAACAAGCGACCCGTAAGTGAACGGGAGTCCGGTAAAACAATCAGACGACCCGGAATATGACGGACCAAAACAGAACTTGGTGTACTATAACCAACAGACGGATTCTTTCCATTAAATTGAATAACGGAAACGAAAGAGTGCCTCCCTGGTTCCGGAGATGCGCCACTACTGTCGAATTAACGGACAGGATGTGGGCATCCGTTTCTGAATAATGTTCATGCAATGACATAAAGCAAGCCTAAAAAACATTATTCCGCGGAAGAAAATTGGTTGCTAAGAGACTGCGGAACCCAAAGACCCTGGCACTTCGAATCCGTTGGGATCAGTATTATATCCCAATCTGTTTGACTGGCAACCGTCATAACAGCCACACTCGGGTCCGGCAACTGCGGTGGCACTCTCTGAGACAACCACCGAATGTTTGCCCCAGTCTGAATCTCTTGTAACACTGGATAGACAAGAGAACGTGTAAATCGAGCAATTCAAGGATTGCCGAAAAGTTGCCGTCGAAGAGAAGCTCCTCCGAGAACGAAGCGACTCTGAGAGAGTTCTTAACCTTACTATCCACGCGTATGGATGTAGCTAGGGCTGCGTCACATCTAACCAACTCCAATCAGCCACTGAAGGGCGGAGTTATACGTGAACAAACTACTGCCCTCAAAAGAAATTACATTGAGAATAATATCCCGTAAATCTTTTCTTGAAAACTTAATAATAACGCCTCAGTAAGGCGGATTACGTATGATAAGGCGTCTAAGTTAAGTCTACTATACATCATGTCGTTTCCAACATTGAAGTTGGAAAAGACATAAACGGCGAAAAAGAATATTTCCAGTCTTTAACCACACCGTCTAGACGCATATGAACTCTCGGTATGCCCTGCTCTGCCAAATAAACTAATCGAATAAATGATAAAACGGCAGAAATGAGCAACGCGGACAAGAAACTAAACTATCATGCTTGGTAGCAGGCATGTATGCATATATAGCGTCGAAAAATAAAACACATGTTGTAATGACATTATTGGACTGCATCGGTAAGTCAGGGACAGTGTCCCTGAACCGATCGAAAAATCCGAGTCCAATGACGCTATAAGTCTCTTATCCAAGATTGTAGCTATGAAGTCCGAAATAACAATCACTGGAAGATAAAGCCAGAAGAAATGAAAGGCAGCTTCCGATACTACTAAAGGGAAAACTTGAAATCTTTCGAATCCCTTTCGCCATCCTGTCGGACCCTATAAAGCGTTCGGCCGTCCGTACCTGATGCAACCGCGGACCGCACCGACCCAGCGCCGTCGGATAATTCCTGATTCGACCAAGAAACTGTCAATTGCTGGGATGCTGCGAAACAACTGTGCTAACTCGGATAGCACGTCCGTCACTGAGGCCTGAGGAGAAGCGGTCCTACAATGCATTACCGCTGGAAGCTCCGTGATCGTTACCCCGTGCATACTACCAATATGCGAGCGAACGGAGTGTATAGGCCTCGTGTCCCTTGGCTACCGGATGGCGCGACCTATTCGCCGTGGAATCACTGAATGACGAAACTGATCGGATACTCGAGGTCACGTAGCCAATGTGCGGTCGTGTGCCCTGCTGTGAGGATGAGGAAGCATTAAGGACAGTCTCTCGGACTGTCAATATAACGGAGCGTCCCGACCGACAGACATATGCTCCGAATGTAAAATATCTGAACCACAACATGCGGTCCCCTATGTTGTTGGACGAGAGAGGGACCTCTCTTGCTCACAGCCCGGACGGACCTGGACAAGCCAGGAACCGGACTAACAGGCTTCCTCCGATCTGTCCTCAATCTGCCGTCACTGGGTGAGAACTAAAGTAATTAAAGTGCTCGCATCACCCAAATCTCCTTCCTAGACCGCAACGGATGAACCCGGCAGCCGAACCATTCGATGAATGTACGCTACACCGGGTGAGCTAACGAATGTCACTCCGTAGGCGATAGACATATTCCATGAGCACTTATTGCAGTTAGCTCTTCATTAACTATGACGACAGAGGCACACTTTTGAAAGACATCTCCGTAACTTTGCGAACAAGAAACCAGAAATGCTTGGTTATAGCAAGCATATAATAATAATATATAGAGTCGATCAATAATTCGAAAGTTTGCGTGACATTATTGGACTATGTCGGAACTGAGGGAAGATGTCCCTGTACCGAACAAAAAATTTTTAAGTCCACCGACGCTATCAGTTTCTTATCCGGCATCGCAGCATTCTGGTCCGACGAAAGAAGCTGTAGAAGACCAAGTCAGATGACATACACAACAGCATATGTTGTTCCGAAAGGGAAAGCTCGAAATCCTCCAAATCCCTTTCGGTATCCCGTCGGACCGGATGAAATTTTCGGACGTCCGTACCCGCTTCCGCGGAGCGTCCCGACCCAGCATCGTCAGATAAAAAATATGCGACAGATTCAGTTGATGCTGGGATGCTGCGATAAACTGTGCTATTTAGGAAAGCACGTCCGTTCCCGAGGCCTGTGCAGTAGCGGTCTTACGATGCATTGCCGCCGGAAGCTCCGTGTACATTGACTCCCGCACACTTCCTATGCGAACGTCCGGAGTCTGCAGGCCTCGTGTCCCTGGCTACCGGATGGTGTGACCTGGTCGCCGATGAATCTCTGACTGGCGAAGCTGACTGGATATCCGTGGTCACGTAGCCAAGAGCGGTCGTGTGCGCAACTATGAGAATGAGGAAGCCTTATTGACAGTCTACTCCGGACTGACTATATGTCGGAGCGTCCCGAGCGACGGACGTATGCTCCGAAAGCGAAACATTTTGTACCACAACATCTGGGGCCAGATGTTGTGAACGAGAGAGGGGCCTCTCTCGCTTGCCGTCCGGATGGACCGGAACAAGCTATGAACCGGACTAAAAGGCTTCCTCCGTTCTCCCTCCGATCCGCCGTCACTGGGTGTGCATTAGGTTGATTTATAGTGCTCGCATCACCCCAAAATTCCTTCTAGACCGCAACGGACGAACCCGGCTGCCGAACCATCCGGTGAATGGACGCTACACCGGGCGAGCTAGCGGACGTCAAAGGCCGTCGAACCTACTAGGGTCCTCTTAGGCAATTGGCGTATTTACATGAGCACTTTTCCGCTAGCCCTTCATTAATTGTGACGACGGAGGCACACTGTTGGAAGACATCACAGATACATCACCCTAATCTTGATCGTCTGAAATAGAAATTGATAAAGTAGAGTGACCCTGCGGGGAAAGGACCGGAGTGTCCAATTCCCCAATAACATACCGTGACATACGCTTCCCATATTGTCATCGAAATCATACGATACAGAACAGGAGTTAATGCGAGTACACTGACCACATATAGAATGATTATAAAGTCACAGGAACACTTCCTCTTATTACAATTGATCAAAATCCTTTCAAAGTGAAAAGAAAACAAAGTCCTGGTACTCGCACTAACCCCTGGCAATCAAAATACATAATAATAATATGATCCATTAATATTGAAAAAATAATTGAAATCAAAATATTTTGAAAAAATATTTTTTCAGAACAGCCCAAGTTTCTGAAAAGTAACGTTGAGCCCCAATGGATCCCAAGCCTAAGTGTGGACAAAAATTTTAAAAATATTTTAAACAATTTATTCAACACTTACGAACAAAATAATGTATCTAGTTATGATTAAAATAACATCAAGATATTATTTTCCAGAAATCCCCCCCTCACACAGATGGCTGTTGAAAATGTAAACAATGAATGTAAAAACACTAAAATAAGACTCCAGGCACCCAGGCCCGAAATCAGTTACCAAAAAAACACTATCTGATGCAAAACAGAGACTTCCAGGGAAGAAACTGCAGAACATCAGATGGTAGATGCAGAACACAACGCCTAACCACCCGTAGTTGAAGACGTAAACATGGGGAAAAGAAACAGAATTTATTCTGTTATTCAGCTAAAACTCCCAAGAAAATTTAGTAATAATAATTACAATGAAAGTGTCAATGACACTGTAGCTCAACTTGTCAAGACAAAGACATGTACATGTATAGTATGTGACACAGCAATGACAAACATCTAGGTAATGACCTGATAACAAAGGTACATATAAAGTATTGTAACGGTCTGTACATAAATACTGACCGTTGCCTGTAACAAATGTATAGGTAAAGTATTGTAAAGGTGGGTGACAGTCAGATGCTGAACTAGAAAAAATCTTTGAGTCCCAGAGTGGGTCTGACTGAACCCCCAAATATTTGTTCTCATAGCACAGTGATAACAAAGGCACCCCAAAACACACTCGTTCCTGTCCCAAGGTGAAAACAAAAGTACTCAAGAAGTTTTGTGAAGATCAGTTCATAAATACGAGCTGTATAGAACTTGTGACAAAAAACTGATTGGACCTAATTTCAGTACAAAATGGCCACTGGCAGCCATCTTGAATTTTGGACCGTACCCAGAAACACTCATTCTCATCCCAAGGAGATAACAAAGGTACCCAAGAAGTTTTGTGAAGATCGGTTCATAAATACAGCCTCTACCCTGAGCCGTATTGACATGTGTGCTTACACTGTGTAAGTTGCACTGAATAAATCAAAGTTCATCTAATTTGCATAATTTCTGCACGAAAAAAAACCCCTTACAATATGTGATGTATTCCATGTTACTAAACAATCATACAAAAATTTATTAAAATCAGAACTTTCATACAGAAGTTCTATACAAAAGACTGATTGCACTAATTTTGGTACAAAATGGCTGCTGGTGGCCATCTTGAATTTCGGACCACACCCAAAAACACTCGCTCTCATCCCACGGTGATAACAAAGGTACCCAAGAAGTTTCGTAAAGATTGGTTCATAAATATGGCCTCTAGTCTGAACTGTATAGAAGTTGAGTACAAAAAACTGATTAGACCTAATTTCGGTACAAAATGGCCACTGGCAGCCATCTTGAATTTTAGACCGCACCCAGAAACACTCGTTCTCGTCCCAAGGTGATAACAAAGGTACCCAAGACATTTCGTGAAGATCAGTTCATAAATACAGACTCTAGTCTGAGCCGTATTGACATGTGTACTTACTGTGTGTAAGTCGCACTGAAAAAATCAAAGTTCATCTAATTTGCATAATTTCTGCACGAGAAAAAAACCCGTATTATATGTGATGCATCCCATGGTACTAAACATTCACACAAAAAAATTATTCAAATCAGGGCTTTCATATGGAAGTTCTGTGCAAAAATCTGATTGCACCTAATTTTGTACAAAATGGCTGCCATCGGCCATCTTGAATTTCAGACCGCACCCAAAAACACTCGTTCTCGTCCCACGGTGATACCAAAGGTACCCAAGAAGTTTCGTAAAGATCGGTTCATAAATACGGCCTCTAGCCCGAGCCGTATTGGCATTTGCACTTACAGTGCTGAAAGTAACCCCTAAAAACATCAAAATTAGTCTAATTTGCACAATTTACGTACGAGAAAAAAAAACGTATTATATGTGATGTATCCCATGGTACTAAACATTCATACAAAAAATTATTCAAATCAGAGCTTTCATATGGAAGTTCTGTACAAAAAACAGATTTCTGAATCGTCGGTACAAAATGGCAGCTGGCAGCCATCTTGAATTTCGGACCGCACCCAAAAACACTTGTTCTCGTCCCACGGTCATAACAAAGGTACCCAAGAAGTTTCGTAAAGATCGGTTCATAAATACGGCCTCTAGCCCGAGCCACAGCAGCTTGGCACTTACAGCTCTGAAAGTAACACTAAATAAATCAAAGTCAGTCTAATTTGCATAATTTACGCATGAGAAAAAAACCTGTATTATATGTGATGTATCCCATGGTACTAAACATTTATACAAAACTTTATTCAAATCAGAACTTTCATACAGAAGTTCTGTACAAAAAACTGATTTTTGCATCATCGGTACAAAATGGCCACTGGCAGCCATCTTGAATTTCGGACCACACCTAAAAACACTCGTTCCCGTCCCAGGGTCATAACAAAGGTACACAAGAAGTTTCGTAAAGATCGGTTCATAAATACGACCTCTAGCCCGAGCCATAGCCAATTGTTGACAGACGGACAGACGGACAGACGGACGACGGACGACGGGCCATGACAATAGCTCAAATTTGACTTCGTCAAAGTTGAGCTAAAAACTATGCCAAAAGCATGGGAGAATAGGAAGGGGGGACTTAAAGGACAGGGAGAGAGGAAAACACTTAAAAAACAGTGTAACTAATTAATCAGAATGACAACAAAATGGCTGCTGCCTCAAAAATAGGTAACTTAACATAATTTCATTAAAAAATTTTAAGTTACAGCCCTGATAATATTCTGTCACACATTTTTTTCCTCTCCTCCTTCTCTATCCTCCTTAGAATCACCATTTCATTAATATTTATGTGTCTAGCATCATTTAAACTGAGATTTACAAGCACAAAGATCAGTCAGATGTTAACTGATGAAGAGCCAAACTTAGAATGATTAATGGCGCCAATTTCGGAACGTCCTTGACACTGCGCATGCGCAGTAGAGGCGAAGTGTGGAGGGCCTTTTAGGACATGTTTTCTTTGGTTTTAGATGCAAATTTTGGGGATTGGGGGGCAAAATTTGTGTTTGGCCCTATATTTTAAGAGTTAGCACCAGCTATGTCTGGGTCATTGGTACAGTATAAAAATATGGCCACTGGCAGCCATCTTGAATTTGGGACCGCACCCAGAAACACTCGTTCTCATCCCAAGGTGATAACAAAGGTACCCAAGACGTTTTGTGAAGATAGGTTCATAAATACAGACTCTAGCCCGAGCCGTATTGACATGTGTACTCACTGTGTGTAAGTAGCACTGAAAAAATCAAAGTTCATCTAATTTGCATAATTTTTGCACGAGAAAAAAACCCGTATTATATGTGATATATCCCATGGTACTAAACATTCACACAAAAAATTATTCAAATCAGCGCTTTCATATGGAAGTTCTGTGCAAAAATCTGACTGCACCAAATTTTGTACAAAATGGCAGCCATCGGCCATCTTGAATTTCGGACCGGACCCAAAAACACTCGTTCTCGTCCCACGGTGATAACAAAGGTACCCAAGGAGTTTCGTAAAGATCGGTTCATAAATACGGCCTCTAGCCCGAGCCGTATTGGCATTTACATTTACAGTGCTGAAAGTAACACCAAAATACATCAAAGTTAGTCTAATTTGCATAATTTACGCACGACAAAAAAACCCGTATTATATGTGATGTATCCCATGGTACTAAACATTCATACAAAAAATTATTCAAATCAGAGCTTTCATATGGAAGTTCTGTACAAAAAACAGATTTCTGCATCGTTGGTACAAAATGGTGGCTGGCAGCCATCTTGAATTTCGGACCGCATCCCAAAACACTCGTTCTCGTCCCACAGTCATAACAAAGGTACCCAAGAAGTTTCGTAAAGATCGGTTCATAAATACGGCCTCTAGCCCGAGCCGTATCCAATTGTTGACGGACAGACGGGCCATGGCATAAGCTCAAATTTGGCTTCGCCAAAGTTGAGCTAAAAATTAATCCTGGGCCAAACACAAATTTTACCCCCAAATCCCCCAAATTTGCATGCAAAACCAAAAATTGAATGTCCTATCTGCTCCTCCATACCTTTGCGATCTGCGTAATTTTACCCCCAAATCCCCCAAATTTGCATGCAAAACCAAAAATTGAATGTCCTATCTGCTCCTCCATACCTTTGCGATCTGCGTATGCGCAGTATCCAGGATGACACCAAAATTGGCGCCAACCATCATTCTTTCTATAATGCCTGTTAAATGTTGTAAACAGCGGGGAAGTATGAGTGCCCACTCATGGGAGGGCCATACCCATTTGGACCATTGGTAAGTATAAATAATATACAAATTACTTTGAATTTATACTATTTTCATACAACAACCAATGGCCCAGACTAGCTGAATCGTAAAAAGGCTGGAGGGCCTGGGTCATAAAGGAAAATCCAATTACTCAATCACTTCATAAAGAATATCTCCTAAAGGAGAATAGGAGAGAAAGGAATTATATATGACTTTCTCCTTTACGAGAAACAAGAAAGACATAACACCAACAATGTAACCGAGTATTACATAATATATAATTCTCCATTTAATGCCAGCATAACCCATTATGCTAATTCGGTGAAGGGAAGCCAAAATATAAAGACAGTCCAGAGAATGAGACTCTTTATACTCATTTAAAAGTGTCCGAGGACTGTATATTAATGCCTGTTTGACACATGACATATACAAATGCTTCACAGTGAGCCACTTTAAAAACAAAACATAAATGAGACATATTATTTGCTTCACACCGAGCTACACATTAAAACGTCCCAGCACCAACTCAGGACTACTGACACCGGAGGAGGTCTTCCCTTTCTTTTCACTATAAAGCCAGATGATCATAAGGGAAAAAAACGTCCACCCCCCCCCCCCCCTTCCCCTTCTTCTGAGGTACATGTCCTCAGAACAAAGAGGGCAGCGGAACAGCGTCACTGCTGGAATAGGCTGCTTAAATAACTGTAAATGTTACCTTAATAGATGACATTCTGAGCAACAGAAAGAGGACCTAAACATCTAAGGTCACCGGAGATGGACTCTAAATTTCTCAGGTAAAACTTGGTAAATGTAGAGGGCTAGGTCCAGTACGTAGCCTTCATGAGATCAGTAATGGCTATACTGTAAGAATGAGTAATGGTATTACCCACACTACGGTAGTGATATTCGTCAACAGATAAAGCACGAAGTTCACTAACTCTTCTAGCGGATGCAAAGGCTAAGAGAAATGCCATTTTATATTTCAAGAATTTGAACTCTACAATGTCCAACGGCTCAAACGGAGCTTCAAGCTTCAACAGAACCCAAGCCAAATTCCACTTAGGAATTAATCTGAGGGTTCTAGGTCTATTAATAGAAAAATTTCTAACCAGTTTGGACAATGAAGCATTAGATCCAATTGTCAAGTTATCATGATGAGCGGAAGCGCCTGATAACATAGACCTATAGCCATTAATAGTGACAGGCTGCAGTTTGAGATCGTCAAACAAGTAGACCAGAAAGTTGGCAATATCCAGTATGGACGAATCATAGATGTCTATTGACCGATCCTTACACCAACGGAAGAAAACCTTCCACTTCGCTGCATAGATCAATGAAGAGGAGGACCTCCTGCAGTTAGAAATTGTGTCCACTGCTCATCCTGTAAACTGTTTGCCGTGCAAGAAGGACCACACAACGGAAATACGTGAAGGTTGAGACCTTCCCGGTTGTGATGCAGTGTGCGTGACTTCCCCTGATAAAGGTTCTCTTGCAGAGAAAGCTTCCGGGGAACGTCCCATAACAGACACCTGTGAAGATTGATCCACGGTTTCTGTGACGACAGAGGTGCTACTAGAAAAATTTTGCAACAAGACTGTTTGATCTTTAACAGAATCTGCTGAATCAACGGAGTTGGAGGATACCCATATCCTATCATTCCGTCCCATGAGATTGACAGAGTGTCTACTGCGTACGCTCGATCTGGACATGGCGACACAAACGTTGGTAACTGATTGTTCAGGTGTGTCTCAAACAGATCTATCATGGGTCGATCCCACTGGTAGCAAATCTGTCTGAATACTCGCTTGTTGAGCGTCCTCTCCGATGGCAACAGGCGACCTTTCCAAGATAGTGAGTCTGCTAATACGTTCAGACGACCCGGTATATGATGAACAGAAAGCTGAACATGATGATTCACGACATATAGAAGAATCTTTTCTGCTAGTTCGCATAACGGGATCGAATGAGTACCGGCCTGGTTCCTGTTATACTCTACGACTGTCGAGTTGTCTGACAAAATCTGAACATGAGTGTCCACTAGAATGTGAATCCAATGTTGTAGAGCTAACCATATTGACATCATCTCCTTGATGTTTATATGCTTCTCTAGGAACCAAGGGTCCCAAAGACCCTGACACTTCAAGTCTGCAGGGCTCAGGGTCAAGCCCCAACCCATTTGACTCGCATCCGTCATAATCGTGAAAGCCTGATTCGGCAGTTGCAGTGGAAAACCCCGAGTTAACCACTTATTATCTGCCCAAATCTGGACCTTTTGTTTCACTAGGTCCGTTAAAACAATACAGGTCTAGAGCGAATGCATCTTCACACTCTAGTTCTGAGTAAAGAATATCTGGAGGGAACGCGTGCGTTGTCGGCCCCATCGGAATAAGATCCGCAGCCGCTCCGCACAACCCCATCAGTCGCATGAATTCCCTCGCTGTTAATGTGTCTGAGTGTAGACAAAAGCGAGCATAACAACTGACTAATTTCGCTCTGGGTAAAGGCAGACGAACCAGATTGTTGTGAGTCTCGAAGCTCATTCCCATGTGAATGAACGACTTGGATGGAGCTAGATCCGACTTTTTCTCGTTTACGATGAAACCAAGACGTCAAAGCAATAGAAGCAGACTCTGAAAATCGTTCTGAAGAGCAATTTTGTTGCCATATCTCTAAAGAATGTCGTCCAAGTAAGCCGATGATACCGCAGATGAATAAGCTCGGAAGTGAGACATTACTGAGTTCATTATTCGAGTGAATGCCCAGGGAGCCAGGTTCAGACCGCAGCACATCGCTCGGAACTGATACACTTTCCCTTGTAAGGTGAACCGTAGGTACTTTCTGAATGCCGGATGTAGCATGACATGAAAGTATGCATCCTTTGGATCTATGCTGCATAGTTGTTCACTTGAATGCTCGCCCTTACAGACCAAATGGTCTCCATATAGAACTTCGGAGCCACAATAAGCTTGTTTATCCAGCTCAAGTCTATTACCGGTTAGAACGAGCCATCTGGCTCTGGTACGAGAAACAGGTGACTGTAGAAACCTTGAGAATTTTGATTCTCGACGACCTCTATTGCTTCCTTTGATAAGAAAGCCTGTACCTCAGCTAGGAGAGACTCTCTTTTGCAAGGATTTGTCCAATGCGGACATCTTGTTAGTGGTGGTTTCATTCAGAATGTGAGCCGTAGGCCATCCAAGACTAAACTTCTCACCCACTGGTCTTCCATAATTGCTATCCAGTTTTTCGCGAAGCTTGGTAACCTTCCGCCAACCGGAAAGCAATAGAGGTCCTGACCATCACCTGTACGACCTGCGAGGCCTGCGGGAGGAGAAACCATGTCCTCCCCGCCAAGAGCCTCGACCCGTCGGATTAGGGGCATCTGACCAGTAGTCTCGATCAGACCTACGCCCCTTTCCAGAGTTGCTGTACTGACAACCTCTGAGTAATTATAGGAGGGTTTCCTATACCCTTCTGAGGAGTTTCCTTTTGACAAATTCTGGCTCGGACGTCATCCTTTACTCTTTTCTGCTGCAGCGGGTCGATTTGACGCTGACTTTAGAAGCAGAGAATTAGATGCTTTCTTAGTAGCCTGATCATAGACTAATGAAAGCTTGTCGTCAAATATAGTATGTCTGGAAACCAGAGCGACTCGGAGAGAGTTTTTCACCTTGTCATCTATCAAAGATGACGACACAAGGGCACCATCACGTCTGATTAACTCCAGATTAGCCACTGTTAGGACGGAGTTATACAGGGTATACATAACTGCCCTGGAAAGAAGAGAGGTACAAACATCCTCAAATTCTTTTCCGTTGAGACGTTGCGCCATAGCTCTTCTAAGGTGATCTGTATACGACATAGCATCCAAATTCGCTCTATTTGAAGAAATTGCCGTCTCAATTGTCTCTGACCGAATTGTGAATGAACCAGGCAAGGATACCTCTAGATCCCCGGCCTCTCATCCAAACACAGAGGAACTCTCTGAACATCTTCCCCGACCGTTTTAAATGAACGTGGTCAAAGAAACGGTAAATTTATGGAAGATGATGTCAAGAAACCGCCTTTCTTCTTCCAACTGGAGAGATTAAATATGGCGTTGTCTAAATGGCTGAAGGCCTGCGACACCTACCTAGACTGAACCGGAAAAGAAAGGACCTCCCCCTTTGTCCGGATAAAGTCTGCGTCCAACGACCCCAGCGGTTTCTTTCTAGTCGTCGCAGCATTCTGATTCACCAGAACAAATTCAGGGTAGTATTGATGGATTAAATGCATCGCAACCATGTGTTGTTCCAAAAGGGAAGGGTAATCTTCTTCCATATCCCTTTCACCATCCGAGAGAATCAGTTATGAATCTCGGTCTCTTGCATCTGAATGAACAGATGACTGGACCAACCCAGCACCGTCCGACAGATCAGGTTCTGAGACTGTAGTAGGCTGCTCTTGCACTTGCTGGGATGCTGCGATCAGCTGCGCAATCTGCGACAGCAAGTCCGTTACGGAGGCCCAGGGTTCCTGCACCTGACCTGACATGAAATTCCAGGCTTTTCCAGGCCATATACACCCCAAATTCAAGGAGTTTCAAGGCTAATAGAAAGTTAAAATCAAGGTTTTTCCAGGATTATCGTAGTTGAATCACTCAAACCGTCTTGGACGTATTTCATTCATCTCAACTTGGCGTGCAATGCTTCATTTTTCAAGGCTTTTCCAGGCCCAGGGAGCCAAATCAAGGCTTTTCAAGGCCTTGAATTTCATTTTTGAAATTCCAGGCTTTTCAAGGGCCGTGGGAACCCTGAGGCCAGAGGAGCAGCAGTCTTCTGTTTCTTCGCCACTTGCTGCTCCTGGGACGGTGAGTCAGAGATTGCTCTTTTCTCTGAACGTCCCGATGAATGAGGCCTCGTCTCCCTAGCTACCAGATGGTCAGACTTCGCAGACGACGGGTGGTCCCTTCTTGGTGATGCAGGCTGGATATCCGAAGTCAGGTAGCTAGGGTGCGGTCGTGTGTGCATTGTAGATGACGTGGAAGAAGCCGTAACTATAGCCAAGGCCGGCTGCGATCTATGTAGAGCATCCCGGACAGAAGGTGTGGACGTATGCTCCGACTCACGCAAGTTTTTTTATCACAACATCTGGCCCAGATGTTGCTGGGAAAGAGAGGGGCCTTTCGCGTTCGCGGCCCTTTCAGACCTCGCCGAGCTTCCCACGGTACTTGCTAGCTTCTTCCTCTGTTCCGTGGTCGCGGGTAAGCATATTTATGTTTTAAGGTGCTCGCTCAACACAATCCACTTATATATCGACCGCAACGGACACACCCGGTGTCACAGTACCCACGGACGGAATAACCGCTTCACCGGTCGAGCTTTCTGCAGACAAGGGACTAAAACCACTGGCTAGTGGCTTTATTCCGTCTAATATTCAAGAGCACCTTGGCAGCTAGCTCTGTTTACTCATCAGAGCCTGACGACGGTAGACGGTAGCACACTTTCTCTTGGTGGCACATAATCATCACCATGTTCTTGTTCCTCTGAAAAAGAAACTGGGAAACTTGATTGACTTTGCAGTGAGAGGACCGGCATGGGCCTCTCACCACTAACAACATACCGTGACACCCGTGTCCAACATTTGTTATCCCATCCGACACATGCAGGACAAGAATTAGTGGGAGTACATCGACTACAAGCAAGGCAATAAGCATGTAAATCTGAAGTAGATTTCCTAGCCTTGCATTTTGAGCAATAAGCTTTCATAATTAATCAAAACAAAGTCGACAGTACTCCCACCAACTCCACAATAAATATATGATAAAGATACATAATAAACAACATTCAAAATACAAATCGAAAAATTAATTTAAAAACATTTTTCGACAAAAAATTTTGACAAAAGCCCGAGTTCCCAAAGGGAACAAGACAAGTCCAAAGGTATCCCGATAGTGTCTAAGTATGGACAAAATTCCAAAAATAATTGCTACTCTACCGGAATAACATAATATATATCTTACAACAATCCTACAGTAAAAGAAATAGGAAACTGCATATATTTATAAGACGTTGCGAATGTAAACAACGTCACAAGAAAAAACGGAAACAAGACCCCAGGCACTGAATAAAAAGGGCCTTAGTCAGTAACAGATTTTAAACTATCCGATGTAAAGCAAGATCTTCAGATGAAGAAAAAACGATACATCGGATACAAAATGCATGACCAAAACGACCCAACACCCCTAGAGTGAGGACATAACCATGGGGATATACAGAATAAACATTCTGTATAAGACATCAAACTCCCAAGAAATTTATAAAAAAAATTCAATAAAATAAGCCAAAAAGCTGGGGAGTTTAACAGGAGGGCTTCATGGAAGGATAGAGAAGGAACACTTAATAAACAGCGGATAAATCATTAGCAAGAATGATGACGTCAGGCCCATGTCCCGAAATTGGGAAACATGAAATAATCTTGATGAAAATTATAAAGTTACAGCCCTGAACGTTTCCAACCACCGTTGTTCACTTCCATCATCCAATTATGTCCTTGGATCCACCAATTCTACCATTGATTTGTGTCTGGCATCTTCAAAACTGAGATTTAAAAGCACAGATGTCAGTTTGTTGTTACTGACTGGAGGGCCAAACAAAGAATAATGGTTGGCACCAATTTCGGTGTCTTCCTGGATACTGCGCATGAGCAGATCGCAAAAGTATGGAGGACCTGAAAGGACATTCAATTTTCGGTTTTGCATACAAATTTTGGGGATTGGGGGCAAAATTTGTGTTTGGCCCTGAATTAATTTTTGAGTTAGCACCAGCTAGTCTGGGCTATTGGTTGTTGTATAAAAATATGATAAATTTGTTCCTTGAATGCAACAAGTGATGAAATACACCAAAGCCCATGCTATTCTGCAGATTATGAGGCCTAAAACATGAAACAAACCAAGAATATGAACTTTGGATGGCAAAGAAATAATTAAAGTTGCAATGACACTAGCTTAACTTGACTGTGTGTAGAGTTTGATGAAAAGGATAATGTTCAATGTTTATGAAAGGATTATGAAATAAGACAAGAATTGTGATAACTGAGAATATGTTAAGTTCTGTACTCTACATGCTATGTTTTCAACAAGAATAATTTGAGGTATAGACTGTACTAAAGAACTGAGGCCTGGGTTGATGTGGCCCTCACAGTTGAAGTATGTCAACCAAAGTTACCAAGTTACAGTAAAATCATTCCTAAATGAGTCATCCTCTCAAGTTACATTGAAATCCCTTCATAAATATGACTTGTAGATTTAGCTGAAGGAATATAGGTCATGTGCCCTGTCTGGCAGTCACCTTGACCGATCACGACTAAAATAAGATATCATACAGTCATCCTACAAGTTACAATGAAATTCCTTCATAAATATGACCTGTAGACAGTGCTAAAGGAATGTAGGTGACGTGGCAAAGAGGTGCTACCGGTCGACCAATCGTGACTAAAATTGGACAGCCTCATCTAGACATCATATCAAGTCATCCTACCAAGTTACAATGAAATCGCTTCATAAATATGAACTGTAGACTGTGCTAAACAAATCTAGGTCATGTGTCTCTGTGGCCATCACATTTGACTGATCATGACCAAAATAGGATGTCCTCATCTGGACAGTGTACCGTGTCATCCAATTTACAATGAAATCCCTTCATAAATGCAACCTGCAGACTGCACTAAAGGAATAAAGTGTATGTTAGGTGCCCCTGTGGGTGTCATGGTTGACCGAACCAGACCAAAATAGGACATTCTCATCAAGATATTATACGGAGTCATCCTATCAAGTTACAATAAAATCCCTTCATAAATACAATCTGTAGACTGTGCTAAAAATTTATGAGTTCCGTACATGCGCAGCCATCAGGGCTGACCGATTGTGACCAAAATGCGACATTCTCACCTGGACACGACCTCGAACCAGCACATGAAATTTAGTGATGATCAGGCAAGAACAACAGAGTGTAGCCTTTGCTAAAGAAAATGTGAACAGACTCACAGACTTCCACATGCATAATGGCAATAGCTTATCTTGATTTTGTCAAGTTAAGGTAATAAAGAAAAATAAAAAATTAAAAACTACCCACCTGAAAATGGCATGGGAAACAGATCTACTTCGTGTAGCCTAAGAACACTGGGACATACAAGTACTGAAGCAAAAACTCAACAGCTTTCAAGTACATATTTTGACTAAACTGAGCAAAGAATTTGCCTGAATAAATTTCTAAAGGGCCTTCAGGACTTTTTCTAAGTACAATAGTTTTTAAGGACTGATGAATCCAGAATACAGCACAAAAGGTTTTTACCCAAAGATTTATATACCTGTACGTTATCTTCATCTTTAAGGTTGGATGAAAATACCCGAAGCTTTTTATCCGAGCCAGCTGCAGCAAATCTGTAAATAATATTACAAACTTTATTTTCTTTCATTTTATAAATAGTGGTTTATCACAAAACAGGTTGAAATTATGTTTTCCTCCGATGTTTACAAAAGTACTGTCCAAAAACAAATATAGTTGTTATTATCTTACAATTAGCAGGCCAGAATTCAAGGTAGCCATCATGGTTTTTGTGTTACTGTCATGTATGTAGAAGCAAGGAACCCTTTTGGATTAGAATGCCTTATATTCATCACTTACCAATGGCCCAGACTAGCTGGTGCAAACCCGAAATTATCAAGGGCCAAACACAAATTTTGACCCCCCCCCTCCAATCCCCAAAATTTGCATACAAAACCGAAAATTAAAAGTCCTATCTGGCCCTCCATACTTTTACTCTCTGTGCATGCGCAGTGGTCAGGAAGAGACCGGAATTGGCACCAACATCATTCTTTGTAGATGAGCATACTAATAATAACTCTGCGGGGAGGTCTGAGAGCCCACTCATGGGAGGGCCATCTCCGTCTGGGCCATTGGTAAGTATAAAAAATATACAAATTACTTAAAATTTATCATATTTTTATATGACAACCAATGGCCCCGACTAGCTGAATCGTAAAAAGGCGGAGGGCTTAGGACTTAAGAATTAGCAGACCAAATATAGCTCCTAAGCCTGCAAGGTGAAAGGAAAATACATTTAAAAGGAATTACATGTATGTTTCTCTATACAATAATAGAGAAGACATATCATAAACAAGGAGCAATATCCAAGTAATTCCATATTCTTAGCATGAATGACTATGCTAAATGGGTATAATAAGCCCCCAATTTTAAGGCTAGTCCGGACTAAGCCCCATAAATTAGGATGGCATATTTGAGAGTGAGAGACTAACCTCCACAAACATACGCCATATATAAACAAGCTGTATCTAGGATTAGATATAATCTAAAGACAAAAACAGCTTCACTCATAGTTACACACTTACCAAGCCGAAGGAGATTTTACAAGAAAAATCACCTCCCCCACCTTTTTTTGAAGGAATATTCTTCAAAACAAAGAGGGGAGAGCTCTGGAATCAGTGCAAAGCGATACTAAATAATCCAAATATATTCGCCCAATAAGCACCCTGTTATTAATTATTATTAATTATTGGTGCTTAACATCACTTCATAAGCTAAGGCTATTGTGGTGATTCTGGTAATTAACAGAGCACGCTTATCACGTATACCCGAGTCGAAATACGTAGATAGGATGAAACCGGTAATATAAAATGTATGACCATACACTTGTCCAATTAATACCAACTAAACAGTATCTGAAGGATTAACATGCTTCTAAGGCAACCCACAGGCGGTCCCATTCATGTGTACAATTGATTCCAATAATAACACGCCAATGAACAATTAGAATATACGAGAATGTGTACTGTATCTTCATAGAAACCTGTATTAGAACATGGAACAAGCTATGATTAACAGACCCGTCACAGACCGTCCCCAAAATAATTCATAGTTTCCAAGGTCCGTAACAACCAATGAGTGTTCTGAGAAGAATATATTAATCCGAATAATGATCCCGAAAAAATGAGAACAAAAACATAGACGGCCTATTGGCAGCTCCATAACTGATCCAAATAGCCCCAAAAATTCTCATGAGCTCTATGAGCAGAGCAAGAATATATATAGTCTGTCAACAATGCGTCTGCCTAAAAATAGATATATTATGCACGCGATCAATGAAATCCTGCTTGTACTCATCTGAATACAGCTTGTAACCACGATATAACTGAATGATACAAGTGTAACCAGGAACTGAATGAATAACACAACATTAATATGCAGTTAACTGAGTAATAAACTCATACGTCGTAAGAGAGGCCAGACCGTTCTGAGCGAGACTTTTCAGAGTGGACTAATTGCCACATTGGTGAATGTCGCCCAGATAACCGACATGTCAACCATACAGGTACACGAAGGCTAGCAATTTTATTGATAAAGAATCATAAGCTTGTATGACCTATAAACGAAAAACCACAGGAAACAAAACAACTAAAAAGTGGATGTGCCCACGAGGACGCCATTAGAACACGACCCAGCCGCCAATCGAGAAGCCATGAAAGGCATGTATATACTAAATACTGTACTATATACAGGAGGAAAACTATGTCCTGCCCTGTAATCACCTCTTAACACATTGGCAGGGGGGAGGAGGGGGGGGGGGGGGGTTAATGAAAAATTCATATCGAATCCCCCTCACCCACATCACTTGAATCGCTCTTGTGTTAGTCATAAAATGGAATAGGAACCGCAGGGCTCCCTCACATCTGACCGACTCCATAATGCCACTAAGGAGGGAGAGGGACGTGATGAACAAATACACTGTATCGACATAAGGTTTACACTAGGTAAATATGGCGTCATTAATAGAGCTTATCGCCTCATATAGCTAACACCAAACCATACCGGTAGGAAGGGAATAACCTCCTCTAACATACGGTATCATGCCCGAGAGGACAACAAACTCAGTCTAGCTGAAGCAGCTAAAGGTCTTCCTGTACGTGAAGACAATAAAAGGCTGATAACTGCAGCCTTTGAAACCCACAAAGGAAACTTCAATGCTAGCCGTAGCTTATAAGTCTTCTTCTCCGTGAAGACAGATATATCAGTGTAAGTTGCGACCTTGAAGGCTCACTGAACGGAGACTTACAACTATCGCCGTGCAAGGTAGGGAATGAAGAGCTGGTATTTAACAGCCCTAAATTCCCCCAAAAAGAGCAGTCCCAAGAGAAAATAAATTCAGTTATGTCACTGCATAATTACTGAAATAATCTTGCTTATGATTCTAGCTAGGCTACTATGGTGTGAACATTAAGACTTAAGTCTATGAAACCTATAGAAACAAACCGAAAAGCACAGCACCTTATCGATTTTAATCCCAAAAGACAGCGGTCATAGCCTGGCTAAAGTAGCTAGAAGTCTTCCTCTCCATGAAGACAGATAGCTCTGTGCAACAACTGAATGACAAGCCACTATTCTAACAGCTGTAATTCCCAAAGAGAAGGTAATCTCAAGGTAGCTACGCAGTTAAGCGTCTTCGTCAACCTGAAGACATATCTGTGTCACTTGCGGCCTTGAAAGCTCACTAAATGGAGACTTACAACACTAGCCGCAAGAAAAGACCGCTGTAACAGTAGATAAGGCAACTATGAAGTCCACAATGACATTAAATGTCTTGAGCCAAGGAATAGAACACCGAGAGGGAAAAGACGTACTTATTCCCTCTAACGGCTCTATTCCAAACAAACCAGCTGTCTCAGCCTATCTATGCACTATTCGTCAGACTTCAGGATGAAAAAACAGGTGATTTGAAATAACCTGGAGAATATTTCGACAACCTCTGTTGCTTTTCTTCAATAGGAGAGCCTATACCTCCGCAAAGTGAGTCTCTCTTGGAAGAATTCGCCGGAAGATTTGACCAACACGTATTTGTAATAAGTGGAGCTTTGCTCGGACTGATAGCCTCAGGCCTGCCAAGACTACATTCTCATCCACTGATCTTTCATAATTTTCATCCACGCAGGCCTGCTGAGACTACATACTCATCCACTGATCTTACACAATTTCCATCCACATTTTTGCAAGGTTGATACCCTTCCGCCAAGAGGAAAGCAACAGAAGTCTATTCTCGACGATCTCTTTTGAAGGGATCTGCTAGAAGATTTGTCCAATGCGGACATTTTGTAAGTGGGGGTTATGTTCGGAATCATAGCCATAGGCCTTCCAAGACAACACTCTACCCACTGATCTTCCGTGATATAAATCCAGTTTCTCGCTAAGCTGATAACATTCCGTCAACTGGTAAGCAATAGAGATCTGATTTATCACCTGTACGACTAAAGAGGCTTACAGAAAAAGAAACCACATCCTTCCCGTGAAGAACCTCGTCCTGTTGTCTAGTGGTATCTGACCTATAGTCTGGATCAGACCTGCGCCCTTTTTCCAAGTCGCTATACTGATGACCACCAGAGTAAGAATAAGAGGGTTTATTGTACCCTCGCAAGGGGATCCCTTAACTGATTAAGTAGAACGACCTCGCTTACCCCGATCTGCTGAAGCGTGTTGAGGCACAGACTTTAGTAGCAGTGTATTGGAAGCTTTCATATAGCCTGTCATAGACTAACGAGTATATCCAGAGACCGGAGCGACTCGGAGATAGCTTTTCACCTTGTCATCTATAAGTGATGATGACGCAAGGGCATCATCATGTCTGATCATCTCACAATCTGCCACTGTCAGGGTGGAGTTGTACGTACCATACATGACTGCCCTGGAAAGAACTCTAAGCAAGGAACAACGTCCTCAAATTCCTTCCTATTAAGATATTGCGCCATAGCTCTGGTGAGGTGATCTGCATAGGACATCACATCCAAATTCGCTCTATTGGATGAAATAGCACATTCCATCACTTCCAAGAGTATATTGAATGATGCAGGTAGGGACATATTTTCATCCCCGGCCTGCTCATCTAAACGCAGAGGAACTCTCTGAACAACTTCTCCAACTGTTTTAAATGAACGCAGTCCAAGGAACGGTATTTTATTGAAGATGTCGATAAGACACCACCTTCCTCTTAGCACTAAAGAGGTGAATATGGCGTCGATAACATGGCCGAAGGCCTCCGACACCTGTCGAGATGACAGCAGTTTCTCTATAGTAGTCGCACCTTGCTGATCAGGTGGAATAAAGTCAGTATTGATAAATAAAATTCATTGTAACCATATGCTGTTCAGAAAGGGAAGGGTAATCCTCTTCCTTGTCCCTTTCGCCATCCAATTGATTCAGCTGTGACATTCGGTCATTTGTATCTACACGAACAGATGATTGGACCAACCCAGCACCATCTGACAGCTCACCACCGGAGCCTGCGGGAGGCTGCTCTTGCACTTGCTGGGATGCTGTGATCATCTGCACAATCTGCGACAACAAGTCCGTTACCGAGGCTTGAGGAGTAGCGATTATCTGTTTTTTCGCTGCTTGCTACTCCTGGGACTAAGATTCGGAGATAGATCTCTTCTCTGAACGTCTCGATGAACAAAGCCTTGGATTGCTAGCTACCGGATGGTCAGACTTCACGGGCGAAGACTGGCTCCGTCTTCACGCAACTGGCTGGATATCCAAAGTCGGGTAGCTAGCATGCGGTCGTGTGTGCTTTTATAATGTAGCGGAGGAAGCTGTGAATGAAGCCGTCCCCGGCTGCAGACTAGACGGAGCGTCCTGTGCAGCGGGCAGTCGTATGCTCCGACTCATGCAAGTTTCTCAAAACAACATTTGGCCCCAAATGTTGTTGGGTTAGAAAGGGAAAGCTCACGCTCGTGGTCCTCGCCGAGCCTCCCAAAAAGAAAACTTGGTTCCAGCTTGTGCATGTTTCTCATAACAACCTCTATCACCGCCAACAATGCATCGCGACACCCGTCTCCAACGTCTGTCATGCCCATGTTACAAAGTAGACAAGAATCCACAGAGTTATATCAACTACAGGCAAGGCAACTACCATGTAAATCTGAAGACGAAATCCTCACCTTGCATTTAGAGCAGTAAGCTTCCATTATTACAATCAAAAGACAAAGTCGATAGCACTACTACAAACTCCACAACAAAATAGATGATAAAGATACATGAATAATCGCAATCAAAATTAAATTCAAAAATTTTTGAAAAAATGCCTAATTTCCCAAAGGGAACATAATGAGCCCAAGGGCATCCAGATAGAGCCTAAGTGTGGACAAAATCCAAATATTATGAGCTACACTACCGGAATAATAGTCAATGTATCCTGAAGTAATTCTACAGTAATATAAAATAAAATATTACATATATTTGAGGGCATTGCCAATGTAAACAACGTCAATGAAAAAAACGGAAACAAGACATCAGGCACAAAAAATCAGAAACCAATTTAAATGCTAACAGATGCAAAGCTAGATCTTCATACATCGGATAGAAGCTGCAACACCAAAACCACCTAACACCCCTCGGGTGAGGACATAACCATGGGGATAAACAGAATAAAAATTCTGTAATACACATTAAACTCCCAAGAAATTTAATAATAATAATAATTAATAATAATTTATTTTCTAGAGCGCTTATTTTCTAGAGCGCGAAACCACAAATAGTGCTCAAAAACGCTTGACAGAAATAAATAAACTTTTGAAATAAAGAGTCACATCTGTTTTGGTTGCCTCTTAGAGAGATTCAGGAGAATGCTTCAGTGAATACGAAAGTTTTAAGATTTCTTTTGAAGACATCGAGAGTTTCTGAAATTTTGACACCAATTGGCAGGGAATTCCACAATCTGGGACCCACGATGGAGAACACACGATCAAGAGCCTGATTAGATCTGCTAAAAGGTACAACTAGTTGAATTTGGTTTTCAGATCTGAGACTGCGTGATGGTTTGTATACAGTGAGGAGCTCTTGCAGGTAAACTGGAGCCAGTTTGTGGATACATTTGAATACTAAGATCAATATTTTGAAATCAATTCTCTGTTGAACTGTAAGCCAATGTAGTTATCTTAAAACAGGTATTATGTGTTCAGAGCGTTTGGCACCAGTAATTATCCTAGTATTATGAACTTTTTGAAGCTTCTGAATCAGGTACTGGGACAGCCCCACTAACACTGAATTACAATAGTCTAGTTGTGAGGTGATGAAGGAGTGCACAGGTTTTTCAAGTGCTGACTGGTTAAGATAAGGTCGCAGTCTTCCAACATTACGAAGCTGCCAGTAGCATTTTTGACATATTTTATTGATATGGATGTCTAGTTTTAAATTTGAGTCCATAATCAGTCCAATATTCCTGGCTGATTCACTTTTCACAGTGATGTTGTTAATGTTTCCAACCAGAATTGGTGTAACAGGGGGTGTAGGCATGTGAACCCTGGATATCACTAAGAATTCAGTTTTGGTGTCATTCATTTTCAGTTTAAAGTCTATCATCCATTCCCGCACAAGATTTATGCAAGTTTCCATGTTATTGACTGTGGTGAATGAGTCACTTGGAACAGATGGGTTGAATGTGATGAACAGTTGGGTGTCGTCTGCGTACAGATGATATGATATGCCATGCTGTTTAAGAAGGCGACCCAGAGAAGAAGTGTACAGAGTATAAACAATAGTGGTCCAAGAACAGAGCCCTGAGGAACACCACACTTTAACGTCCTGCTTTCTGAACCGATCTTATTGATATATATTTGTTGACTGCGACCTTTTGGATATGATACAAACCACGATAAGACAGTTCCACATATGCCATGCTGTGTCAATGTCTGCATGAGAATTCCATGGTCGACTGTGTCGAATGCTGCTGACAAATCCAAGAGAACAAGCAGTACAGCCTTACCTTCAGACACTTCTTGATGAGCGGTGTAATAAGTGCTTTTTTCAATGGGTTTGGAACAAACCCCTCATGTTGGGATGCAGATATAATAGATGTTATGGCTGGCAGAAGATAATCAATTGTCTCTTTCAAAAGGAATGTTGGAATTTGATCTAGATCATTGGATTTATTGGATGATGATAAAGCATTTTTCGAATGTCGTCTTCTGAGACAAGAGTGAAAATTAGAAAAATCACTTTTTATGTCAAGATGATCAAACTCTGGTGGTTCACATGATGGTATACTATCCAGAATTACTTGAATTTTCATTATGAAATAATCGCTGAATTTTTCCAGAATTTCTTCAGTATTTAGATGATCTGGGAGAACGACTTTTTGTTCTTTACCAAGGAGACTATTGGTTAGCGAGAACAGCACCCTTGTATTAGACGACTCCTCTATAAGCGAATTGTAGTACTCCCTCTTCGCCTTTTTGATGATCTTATTAGTTGTATTTCTTTGGTGGCAGAACATCTGCCGGTGAACCTCAAGCTTTGTTTTATTGTAAAGATGCTCAAGTCTGCGACGCTGTTGTTTAGCAGCTCTAACATCTTCTGTAAACCACTCCACTTTTTCCCTATGAGTTATAATTTTTGACTTGGGTGGTAAATGTTCAGCCATGATGCCCTTAAGAGTTTCTTCAAATAAAGATGGCAATTGCTCAGATGATTCATGACTAGTACAAAAATAGTTTGAACGCAGAATTGATGAACTAATATCCATTTTCAAGGCATCAATATGCATGGATTTATATTTTCGATAAGTAATTTTCTTGGGAGGAATTTTTGAAGTTGCTAGTGTCAATTCGGCCAAGACTGTATAGTGATCAGACAATGCTGGATCTGTGACATGGACATTTTGTACTGACGTGCTGTTACTTTGACGAACAAGAATTAGATCCAAGGCGTGTCCTCTCTTGTGGGTAGGTTTTGAGACCAGTTGTGAATAGCCAAATGATTCAAACAAATTTGTGAATTGCATGGCAAAAGTGTCATTTAAATTGTCAACATGGATGTTGAAATCACCAGCAATAGCTATATCACATCCATACAAATCATAGAAGGACAGACATTCTGAAAATTTATTTAGAAACTGTGCTGATGTAAGTTTGTTCCTTTTTGATGGTGGCGGTCGGTAAACAATGAATAATCGAAGTGAATGGTTGCTCGACATGAGGCAGTCTGTCATTAAAAAATGTCAATAAAAAATAGCCAAAAAGCTTAGGAGTTTAACAGGAAGGGTTCATGGAAGGATAGGGAAGGAATACTGAACAAACAGTGGAATAATCATTAGCAAGAATGATGACGTCAGGTGTATGTCCCGAAAATAGAAACATGAAACAATTTTTATAATTATTATAAAGTTACAGCCCTGAACATCTGAAACCACCGTAGTTCACTTCCATCATCCATTAACAGCCTTGGATCCACCAATTCTTGCATTGATTTGTGTCTGGCATCCTCAAAAAAGGAGATTTTAAAGCACAGATGTCAGCTCATTGTTACTGACTTTAGGGCCAAACAAAGAATGATGTTTGCGCCAATTCCGGTCTTTTCCTGACCACTGCGCATGCACAGAGAGTAAAAGCAGGGACCAGCCGTGAGGGCGACTAGGGCGATTATGTCGCCCTTCTAAGCCCAAAGTCGCCTAGAAAAATAGTTGGGGCGATTACAAGTCGCCCTCTAAAAATTGGCCAAATGAGAAAAGGCTGAACTGAGTGATGCGAGGTTTACATGAAAACGAGTATTTTCAAAAACCGCATGTGCTCGAGTGTAATAAATGGGCATTTTAATTCGTCAAATAAACGTCCATTTATTTGAAATCACACGACAATCAATTGTCCATTGTCGCTTTTGGCGGATTTTTTTATTTCTATTTTGTTGCGTTCCAGTCAGAGCTTCAAGTGTCGAAACGAAAATAGGTGACTTACGCGACTCAACAAAACAACCCAGTTTGAAAGTAGGTTACGTCGCTTAGGATGCCGAAAATGTATACACAACGGACGTATTTTATAACACATTATTTTCATTTCGATTTGCTGACGACTGTTAACTGTTGGGCTGTCTATTCCCAGAAAAACACGAATGGAATTGAAACACATGAAAAAAGCTTTAGTGATGTCAAGAAAAGCTTTGTACAGGACACAAGTGTGCATGTGGACGATCTTGAAAAAGGGTCCTCCTAAACATCGGAATGACATGACATGATGCGGAATGACACCGGAATGCCATAAAAATGATGCGGAATGACATTTCTTTTACAAAATACTCGACCCCAGAATGTATTTTGTTTATTAACTAACAAAGTACCTCCCAAGCAACCTTCTTACATCTGGTCCTGTTCACACTTTCAGACTTAGGAAGTTATTAGCTTAGTAGACTTTGTTGAAAGGCAACCACAGGAGGGTGATGGGGGATTGGCACGAAGAAGAGGTGAGGGGTCATGAAGGAGAAGGTAGCAGAGGGGGATTTTCAGTCAATAATTACATTGTGATTTTTTAACCTGGCACAGATGCATCATAGACAACTGGACCTGGATTATTTGTACGTTAATGGAGGACCACAAATTGAAAATATGAAGGGGTGGCGGGGGTGGTACATGAATATTCTTAATTTTCCCCACTTGCCTATGAAGTCTCCCTACATGACTCTGCAGTCTCCCTATTTTTTCTGGAGGGACACTTGAAGTCTCCCTAAAATTCCCCCCTAGGCTGGTCCCTGAGTAAAAGTATGGATGGCCAGATAGGACTTTTAATTTCCGGTTTTGTATGCAAATTTTGGGGATTGGGGGGTTCAAAATTTGTGTTTGGCCCTTGATAATTTCGAGTTTGCACCAGCCAGTCTGGCCCATTGATTGTTGTATAAAAATATTTGGAGTTGACACCTTGTTCAGAACAGTCATAGATATACATGTATATAGGGATACACGACTCCTTTCCTTAATTATGATGATCTTGAAATGTATACATTTGTTCTCAACAAAGACATAATCGTCTGTGACGATCATTTACAACAAATTGTTTTGAGAATACTTTTAATCAAATTATCCCATCCCACATGCATGCATCATTTAATTCCAAATTGGAGGCAAGCTGAATCAGGATTTCTAACATTACCAACATGAAAAGTATATCTGGATTAGATTTGTGTTCAACCAATGATCGGAACCGGCCACCACAATCGGCCAATTGTGGGCAATCGTATGGTAACGGCAACGTTTCCTGAGACATTGGTTCTCTTCTCATGGCAATCGCCAGTTCATACTGGAAAAGTGAAGGTTGCACTCCATTCACTCAGGTCACAATAAAATTACCAGTTGCATGCACTTGTGCGGTAAACATGGCTCTGAAAGCCACGTTTACCGCCCAAGTATGCGCGACTGGTAATTTTACTGTGACCCCAGTTAATGAAGTTTAAATCTGCGAAAAATGTTCAGTTTAATGTTGTTCTTTCCAGCCTCGACTTGTTTAGCAGTGCACTGTATTACAATCGGAATTGGCATCAGAATCGGCCTTTTGTGAGCTCAGATAACCAGTAATCGATCAGCGGCCATTTTTGGTAATCGATTGAACACTACTAGATTTTCCATTCTGAAACAGCATGAAGAGTCACAGGCTATTTTTCTCATTAATATCCTCTCCAGTTTTATTTCTTTTAGTGCATTTTTATTGAAATATTAAAGTTAGAGGACCAAGCCAAATGATGGTCAAAGTGTTTGAACACTCTCTGGCATCACCATTATCTGGAGGGAATGTGCAATGGCTGTCCCTTATATGGTGAAAAACTCTCTGCAGGTTAAAATTTGTTTCATATCAATCGAGAAGAGTGAGGTTGCAAACTAGTCTTTATAGAGGTCTTTCCACATAATATGTACCTTTGGGCCAAGTACATGTAGATGCATAAATATAAGTTGTAGAATTAAACAGTTGTAAACAACAGAATCTGAAATTTATAAAATCTCCATTTATTAATTAAATTTCAATTATTTTGTACAATCACTTCCGTGAATAAGCCACTTTTTATTTCAACCAAACCCTATTAACAAGTAAGCCACAACTGGATTAAAACTGTTATGTCTGTTACTGGTACTAGCAACACCAATACCGTAAAGTACATATCCAATGGCATCAAGTTTTCACAACACACTGAACATGACAGGTCCTACATTAAGTGTCAATAGAAAAAGTCGGGTATAAAAGATTAAGAAAGATAACGATGAAGGTGGAGTCTGCGGGGGTTTGGGATCAATGAGCTTGGGTCAAGGTCATGACTCACCATTGAGTCATAAGAAATCACTGTGTGGAGTATGAAAAAGATCAGTCAACTGAATAATTTCTTATTCACCAAAAGTTAGAATGGTGGAAAAAACAAATGAACGGTCTCTGGTCTTGATCTTTCAGCTGTGACCTTACATCAAGGTAATGACACACTCTTGAGTAATAAACAATCATTATGTGAAATGTGAACAAGATCGGTCCATTAAATATTTTTATATAGACCAGACAAAGTTAGAATGGATGAACAAACAAATGGATGGCCTGTGACCTTGGTCTTGGAGCTTTGACTTTATGTCAAGCTCATGACCCACCATTGGGTTATAAGAATTCATTCTGTGAAGGATGATGAAGATCAGTCCATTGAAAAATTTTCTTTGGAATGGACAAAGTTAACATGGAGGAACAAATAAATGATTGGTCTGTGACTTTGACCTTGGAATTATGCCCTTGGGTCATGGTCATAACAAGCCCTTGGGTCATAGGCAATCAGTGTGTTAAGTATGAACAAGATAGGTCTGTTGAAATTTTTTTTTATAAATTGGACCAAGTTAGAATGGAGAAATAAAAATGAATGGTATGGTCATAACAAGCCCTTGGGTCATAGGCAATCAGTGTGTTAAGTATGAACAAGATAGGGCCGCTGAATAATTTTTTTATAGATTGGACCAAGTTAGAATGGAGAAATAAACAAATGAATGGTCTGTGACCTTCATCTTGAAGCCAAGCTTGAAAATAAGCAATCTGTCATTTACAGAATGAGGTCCCCAGAAGGTGAATTTGCTGATGCTATTCCATACAGTTGGCTAGAATCCCCCCACTTCATCCTCTGGGTACCTCTTCCAGTTATGGTCTGAGACCTTGATTCAAATTACGATTTACAGATGGTAAATATAGTAATGCTACACTGCTGTGCAGGGCAGCATCATCAAATTCACCCTACAAGGACCTCATTCAGCAGATGACAGTCTGCTTATTTTCAGGCTTGCTTGAAGCTATGATCTTGGGTTAAGCTCATGACACTCCCATCAGTCATCACCAATCTTTGTGCAAAGTATGAACAAGATCAGTGCACTGAATGATTTTAAATGGACCGGACAAAATTAGAAAGGAGGAACAAAGAAACAAATGGCCTGTGACCTTGACCTTGGAGCTATAACCTTTGGTCAAGGACATGACACACCCTTGGATCAGAAGCAATTATTGTGTTAAGTATAAACAAGATCTTTCCATCGAATAAGTTTTTATGGACCAGATAACGTTACAACAGACGCAGCTTCCACTATATATATGTTCGCAACCCTGAAACATTTTTGTGGAGCATAACAAAATAGATACACATGTACATGATTGAATCAGCTGGCTTTATTTATTTATTGGTGTTTAAGGTCACATATTTATGCACAATGGCTAATCATGACCGTGACAGTTTTATGGGTGGAGGAAGCCGGAGTACCTGGAGAGAACCACCAAGCAACGGCGAGCAACGGTCAGCTCCCCAACATACTAACTCCACACAAGCAGGGTTAGCATTGGTTGAAGACAAGTGCACGATCGACGTGCAGAACGCCTTAGTACACAATGCCACGTGGGTAACGGAGATGAAGTGTTTTGCCCAAGGACAAAACGAGGTTGCCGCAGGTGGGATTCGAACTGAGGACCTCTCGGCTTGCAGCCTGCACCTCTACCTACTCAGCCACTGCGCTCCTATCAGCTGGCTTTATGATTACAGGAAACAATTCACTCAGTCTCAAGGTAAAGGTTATTTGATAAAACAAACTGCACTTCGAACGTTATTATTTAAGTCCACTCCTCCTCTAATGGGTTCAGGAGTAGAGTTTCGCGAGAATCATAGAATCTGATTTCTCCTAATGATTCTAGCAAATTTCTTTCTGAACAATAGAATTGAATGAGAATTATGTTATTTTGATTCTCACAAAATTTTGCCACTGGGAATTCCACGCTTACAAAAACTCTAACTTATCACTCTCTACGGTACAGTCGCCATGGATTGGTCATAATTCATACGTGGGCAGTGATGTCCACACATGCGTTTACCAGGTAATAAAAATCAGCTGAAGCAAAATTTTAATTAATAAATTTTTGATGATGATTCCTATAATTAGTCTTTGAAATCTAATATTATTGCATCTGTGGAAATATTGCCAATTCGTAGAATGTGACAGTCAATGGCAGCTGTACTGTACATACTATTGAAATCTGGCAACCATCAGAAAATTATTTAATTATTTTATTTTCTTACAACTAAATTGGACTTAATCAACTGCGAGGTCACAGATGAGACTGAGGAATACAACCAACAATGATACCATTCCCTTGTCTCTAATACATGTACAACAGGTGGGACACAAACGCAAATTTTAAATGATCATTCTGACGACACAAGGTGCTTGTCAAAAATGTGTCATTATACCCCAAAAATTAAATAAATAAATGATCATTCTACATGTAAGTCAATTCAGCACTGATAAAATCGAATAGCACAAATGTTAAACGAAACATTTAAACAAAACTGGTTCCACACAACTAGCTGACCTGACACATCTTGGAACAGTGGACAATGATGTCTCTGGACTCCATGCCAATGCTGTTACTCTGCATCCATTTTGAAAATCACGAATTGGTTTGCTTTCAAATCCATCAACATCTTCATCTTCAATCTGAAAAAAGCACAAATACACATTATTGCTCCTTTACTTCATCTCAGGAGGTCCTCGGTTCAAATCCCACCTGCCGCTGCCACGTTGTGTCCTTGGACAAGACACTTCATCTCCATTGCCTGCGTGGGGGCACGGTGGCACTAAGATGTACTGCACGTCGATGGTGCACTTGTCTTCAACCAATGCTAACCCAGCTTGTGTGGAGTTAGTATGTTGGGGAGCTAACAGTTGCTCGCCGTTGCTCGGTGTTTCTCTCCGGGTACTCCGGCTTCCTCCACCCATAAAACTGTCACGGTCATGATTAGCCATTGTGCATAAATATGTGACCTTAAACACCAATAAATAAATAAATTTCATCTCAGGGTGATAAAAACCAAAGGCTGAAAATGTTTCCAAGGTGGCTCAATCAAGATTTTTTCAAGAACTTTTCTCAAAGTTCAGAGATAGGGGATCTCTAATGAGTCGCGATTCCATATGAAATTTCTGTATATAGTTCACTAAAATTGATCTGAGCTGAGGTTTACAGGAGATCAGATTGATTTTAGTGAACTGCAATTCAGAACTTTCACATCAAATCATGATAGATTTCATTTTTAACTCACCAACTTTAGTAGTTGTGTGAGCTTATGGCATGGCTCGATTGGTCGACGTTAGCGTCGGCATCAGCTGTTAAAGTTTCTGTTTAGGTCAGTTACTCGCCCTATTTCCATATCATGGCCTTTATAATGCCACTATATGATGATTATTATCATTCTACCATCATTTAACCCCTCATACTCTGCATCTTAAACATTTTTCTTGACATTTTTAGTTGCGCTTAGTTTTCTGTTCAGCTCAGAATTTCATGTTCAACTTAGTGTTCAGGTTATTTGCTGTGTTCCTTCTCTTCCTACGGCACGTATATTAATCATACATATTCCTCATTATCATTGTTTCATGATTTAACCCTTCTTCAGTGAATTTCTTCAAATTTTTCATCAAATTTTGAATGTTAAGTTTTCTGTTCAGCTCACACTTACATATTTTCCGTGCGTTTTTTTGTGTTTTTTTTAGTTCAGCTGTCGACACCCTTTTCATCCCATGGCCATTATATTTGCCTATTATCATTCTATCATTATTTAACCCTCACCAAGTGCACTTTAAACCTTTTTCTTACCATTTTTAGCTGCGTTTACTTTTCTGTTTGGCTCAGATTTTAGGTTTAACTTTGTGTTCAGGTCAGCTGCTGTGTTCCTACTCTTCTCATGGTGCTTATATTCCTCATGCATGTTCCTCATTATCATTCTAGCATCATTTAACCCTGGTCCACTGAAGTTCTTCAAACTGTTCATCAAATTTTTAACGCTCACACACACTTTCAGTGTGTTAAAGTTTCTGTTTAGGTCAATTGCCGATACCATTTTCATCCCATGGCCTTTATATTGCTTCTATGTGGTGCTTATCATCATTCTACCATTATTTCATCCTCACCCAGTGTGTTTTAAACCTTTTTCTTAACATTTTCTTGTTGTGTTTACTTTTCTGTTTAGCTCAGAATTTCATGTTTAACGTAGTGTTTAGCTCACCTGTTGTGTTCCTTCTCTTCCCATGGTGCTTATATTCATCATACATCTTCTTCATTATCATTCTACCATGGTTTAACCCTTGTCCAGTGAATTTCTTAAAATTTTTCTTCCATTTTTGAACGTTTAGTTTTCTGTTTAGCTCACACTTCGACATTTTCAGTGGGTTAAATTTTTTGTTTACCTTTTCATCCCATGGCCTTTATATTGCTTCTATATTGTGCTTATTAACATTCTACCATTATTTAACCCTCGTCCAGTGTGTTTTAAACCTTTTTCTTACCATTTTTAGTTACGTTTACTTTTCTGTTTACCTCATAATTTAATGTTTAAGGTTGTGTTTAGGTCAGCTGCTGTTTTCCTTCTCTTCCAATGGTGCTTATATTCCATCATACATGTTCCTCATTATCATTCTAGGATCATTTAACCCTTGTCCAGTGAATTTATTCAAATTTTTCATCCCATTTTTAATGTTACGCTTCCTGTTTACCTCACACTTAGATATTTTCAGTGTGTTAAAGTTTTTGTTTAGGTCAGCTGCCGACACCCTTTTCATCCCATGGCCTTTATATTGCTTCCATATGGTGCCAAGTTTGGTTCACAGCGGCTCAGCGGTTACAGAGAAGAAGATGAAAATCTCAATCAGATGGGAGAAATTCCCATTTAAACTGCCCCAGTCCCCAAAATCGCAAAGACAAACATAACATCGTACCAATTATTTTGCGGCGACATAGAGTAATCATAAAGCACGAATATCGTGCTTTAAGATTACTTTGATGTCACCACTGAATAATTTCTTTGAAATAGCCGATGACAGCGCTGTCATTGTCTTTGATGCCACGTCTGAAAAGTCAAAATTGTCGGCCTTATCAAAGTCATGGTGCAGACAGAACATGCACTTTTAGAGTGTTATGATATGTTCATTCACAAGTAAGTTGTTTAATGTGGCTCTGATTACTGTTTATTCAATGTTTTCCTTATGATGATTATTGTTCAATGTATCTCTTATTTGTCATTGTTCTTTTGTGAATAAAAAACATGGCTTTAATGATAGTTTAATGAAAAGTGATCATTGTTTTGTGACAAGCATTTACTTAAGGTATGGAAACTATAAAATGAATGTATCAATGACACTGTAGCTCAACCTGTGTAAGGCATGTACATGTATAGTAGTATGTCACACAGTCATGACAAACATCTGGGTAATGACCTGATAACAAAGATACATATAAAGTATTGTAATGGTCTGTACATAAATGCTGACCATAGCCTGTAAAAAATGTATAGGTAAATTATTGTAAAGGTGGGCGACAGTTAGATGCTAAACTAGAAAAGAAATCTTTGAGTCCCAGAGTGGGTCTGACTGAACCCAAAAATATTTGTTCTCATAGCACAGTGATAACAAAGGCACCCAAAAACACTTGTTCCTGTCCCAAGGTGATAACAAAGGTACCCAAGAAGTTTCGTGAAGATCGGTTCATAAATACAGCCTCTAGCCTGAACTGTATTGACATGTGCACTTACTGTGTATAAGTAGCATTGAATAAATTTGCATAATTTCTGCAAGAGAAGAAAACCTGTATTATATGTGATGTATTCCATGTTACTAAACATTCATTCAAAAATTTCACAAAGTTATTTCGTAAAAAACATGCATTGAGAAGAAACAAAAATCATTTCAATATAAAAATGAAAGTGTCAATGACACTGTAGCTCAACTTGTCAAGACATGTACATGTATAGTATGTGACACAGCAATGACAAACATCTAGGTAATGACCTGATAACAAAGGTACATATAAAGTATTGTAACGGCCTGTACATAAATACTGACCGTAGCCTGTAACAAATGTATAGGTAAAGTATTGTAAAGGTGGGTGACAGTCAGATGCTAAACTAGTCCCAGAGTGGGTCTGACTGAACCCCAAAATATTTGTTCTCATAGCACAGTGATAACAAAGGCACCCCAAAACACACTCATTCTTGTCCCAAGGTGAAAACAAAGGTACCCAAGAAGTTTCGTGAAGATCAGTTCATAAATACGAGCTGTATAGGACAAAAAACTGATTGGACCTAATTTCGATACAAAATGGCCACTGGCAGCCATCTTGAATTTTGGACCGCACTCAGAAACACACGTTTTCGTCCCAAGGTGATAACAAAGGTACCCAAGAAGTTTCGTGAAGACCGGTTGATAAATGCAGCTTCTAACCCGAGCCGTATTGACATGTGCACTTACAGTGTATAAGTAGCACTAAATAAATCAAAATTCATCTAATTTGCATAATTTCTACACGAGAAAAAAACCTGTACTGTATGTGATGTATTTCATTTTACTAAACATTCATACAAAAATTATTCAAAATCAGAACTTTCATACAGAAGTTCTGTACAAAAAACTGATTGCACTAATTTTGGTACAAAATGGCTGCTGGTGGCCATCTTGAATTTCGGACCACACCCAAAAACACCCGTTCTCATCCCACGGTGATAACAAAGTACCCAAGACATTTCGTAAAGATCGCTTCATAAATACGGCCTCTAGCCTGAGCCATATAGAAGTTGTGTACAAAAAACTGATTAGACCTAATTTCGGTACAAAATGGCCACTGGCAGCCATCTTGAATTTCAGACCACACTCAGAAACACTTGTTCTCGTCCCAAGGTGATAGCAGAGGTACCCAAGACGTTTCGTGAAGATCGGTTGATAAATACAGCCTCTAGCCCAAGCCGTATTGACATGTGTACTTACTGTGTGTAAGTAGCAGTGAAAAAATCAAAGTTCATCTAATTTGCATAATTTCTGCACGAGAAAAAAACCTGTATTATATGTGATGTATCCCATGGTACTAAACATTCACACAAAAAATTATTCAAATCAGAGCTTTCATGTGGAAGTTCTGCGCAAAAATCTGATTACCTCTAATTTTGAACAAAATGGCTGCCAGCGGCCATCTTGAATTTCAGACCGCACCCAAAAACACTCGTTCTCGTCCCACGGTGATACCAAAGGTACCCAAGAAGATTCGTAAAGATCGGTTCATAAATGCGGCCTCTAGCCCGAGCCGTATTGGCATTTGCACTGACAGTGCTGAAAGTAACACTAAATACATCAACGTTAGTCTAATTTGCATAATTTACGTACGAGAAAAAAACTGTATTATATGTAATGTATCCCATGGTACTAAACATTCATACAAAAAATGATTCAAATCAGCACTTTCATATGGAAGTTCTGTGCAAAAAGTTAAAAAATTTATAGTAATTTATATATTTTTTATACTTACCAATGACCCAGACTTAGCTGGTGCTAACTCCAACAAAACCAGGGCCAAACACAAATTTTGCCCCCCAATCCCCAAAATTTGCATCCAAAACAAAAAGAAATCATGTCCTAAAGGACCTCCATAGTACGCCTCTACTGCGCATGCGCAGTGACGCAGTCGTCCCGAAATTGGTGCCAATTATCATTCTTACTGGCAGTGCCTGGTCAGCGCTATGTACTCAGCGGGGAGGCAAGAGTTCCCAACTCAGGGAGGGCCATCCCCGTCTGGGTCATTGGTAAGTATAAAAAATATATAAATTACTATAAATTTTTTAACATTTTTATACTGTACCAATGACCCAGACTTAGCTGAATAGTAAACAGGCTGGAGGGCCTAGGACATAGAGGAAAATCCAATAAGCTCAATTATAAATAAAGAGGTAACCCCTTAAGGAGAAAAGGAGTATTAGGCTTTACATGTATCTTTCTTATTTAATATTAAATTAGAAAGATACACTACCCTTAATAATTGAGCACAATAACATTCATGTTCTCTATTAACATCCAGTATAACCCTTATACTAATTATTTTTAAAGCAAGCCAATAAATAAAGTAGTCCAGAGAATTGAGACTCTTTATAATCATTTAAAAGTGTCCGAGTATTGTATATTAAAGCCCGTTTGACACTTGACATATACAAATGCTTCACACCGAGCTACACTTTAAAAATAAGACATGAATGAAATTAAACATTAATATTACACTTTAAAACCATCCCGGAAGCGACTCAGAAATACTGTCTTGGAGGAGGCATTCCCTTGCTTTTCACTATAAAGCAGGTGACCTAAGGGAACACCCGCCCCCCCCCCCCCTTCCCCTTGCCCTGGGTCAAATAGCCCAGAGCGAAGAGGGCAGCCGGACGGAGTCACTGCCGGAACAGAAAGCCTGCATAACTATAGTTGCAACTGTTTAGTGGACGACATTCTGAGCAACAGATAACGGACCTAAACAATGCAGGTCTCCAGAAATGGACTCAATATTTCTGAGATAAAAATTAGTAAAAGTGGATGGCTGAGACCAATAAGCAGCCTTCATTAAATCTGTAATAGCAACACTATTAGCATAAGCCCAGGAAGTAGAAAGAGCTCTTACTTCATGAGCAGAAATCTTAAGCACAGACTGCTGAGAAGAAGATAAATCTTCATAAGCAGTACGGATAGTTAACTGAATCCATCTAGCAATAGAATGGACTGAAATGTCCTTTCTATTAGGCATCAAAGACAGAAAGAAACGTTTCCGTCCCTTTCTGATGAACTGAGATCTCTGTTTATAGATACGTAGTGCTCTAACAGGACAGAGTAAAGGCCTACGCCCGTCTGAAGACGGAAGAGCCTTAATAACAATAGGTTCCGGATATTTATTAGGAGCCTGATTCTTAGCTAAAAAACCCACATTAGTAGTGAAGGTGATAGTGTTCCCAACACTACGATAATGAGAATCATCCACCGATAGTGCATGAAGCTCACTGACTCTTCTGGCAGAAGAGAAAGCTAAGAGAAAAGCTGTCTTATAAGATAAGAATTTGAAATCTACTGTCCCAAGAGGTTCAAATGGCTTTTCCTTCAATTTAAGGAGAACCCAAGCTAAATTCCACTTAGGAATTAATCTAAGAGTTCTAGGTCTATTTATCGAAAAGTTTCGAACCAATTTCGATAAAGAGACATTAGATCCAATTTGTAAACTATCATGATGTGCATAGGTATCAGATAACATAGATCTATAACCCTTTATAGTAACAGGCTGCAGTTTGATTTCGTCAAACAAGTATACTAGAAAGTTTGCAATGTCTGGTATAGAGGGATCAAATATATCTACAGAATGATCCCTACACCAACGACGGAAAACCTTCCACTTAGCCGCATAGTTTAGCGAAGAGGAGGTCCTCCTACAGTTAGAAATCGCGTCCACTGCTCGTCCTGTAAAGTGCTTGCCATGCAAGAAGGACCGCACAACGGAAAAACGTGAAGGTTGAGACCTTGCGGGTTGTGATGGAGTTGGCGCGATTTCCCCTGCGAAAGAAGATCCTCTCGTGGAGGAAGCTTCCGCGGTAGGTCCCACAACAGACACCTGAGTAGATTTATCCACGGTCTCTGTGGCGACAGAGATGCTACCAACAGAATCTTGCATTGAGATTGTTTTATCTTTAGCAATACTTGTTGAATTAACGGCGCTGGAGGATACGCATATCCTATCATTCCGTCCCAAGGGATCGACAGAGCGTCTACTGCAAATGCTCTTGGATCCAGACACGGGGACACATACGTCTGCAACTGATTGTTGAGATGTGTCGCAAATAAGTCTATCATTGGCCGTTCCCATTGGTAGCAAATCTGATTGAATACTTGTTTGTTGAGAGTCCACTCCGACGGCAACAAGCGACCCTTTCGTGAAAGGGAGTCTGCTAGCACATTCAGACGACCCGGTATGTGACGGACCGAAAGAAGAACGTGATGTTCCAACGCAAACAGAAGGATTCTTTCCGTTAGATTGAACAACGGAACTGAATGAGTGCCTCCCTGATTCCGTATATATGCCACTACTGTCGTATTGTCGGATAGGATTTGGACATGAGCATCGTGAATAATGTCCATCCAGTGACGTAACGCAAGCCAAATTGACATCATTTCCTTGATGTTTATGTGCTTGCACAGGAATTGCGGATCCCAAAGACCCTGGCATCTCGAATCCGTTGGGATTAATGATGCACCCCAACCTGTTTGACTGGCATCCGTCATAATGGTAAAACTCGGATCCGGCAACTGCAGCGGAACTCCTTGAGTTAACCACTGAATGTTTGCCCAAGTCTGAATCTCTTGTTTCACTTGATCTGACAAGAGAACGTCTACATCGAGCGAATGAATTTTCACACTCCAATTCTGAGTCAGGAAAATTTGAAGAGGACGTGTGCGTAGCCGCCCCATCGGAATGAGATCCGCGGCGGCTCCGCACAGACCTATCAGTCTCATAAATTCTCTCGCCGTGACTTTGTCTGCATGCAGACAATAGCGAGCGTAACAACTGACTAATTTCGCTCTGGTTAACGGCAGACGAACGAGATTGTTGTGCGTCTCGAAGCTCATTCCCAGATGAGTGAATGACTTGGACGGCACCAGATCCGACTTCTCCTCGTTTACTATGAAACCGAGACGTCGGAGCAATAGAAGAAGATTCTGAACATCGTTCTGAAGCGTTAACTCGTTGCCGTACCTCTGAAGAATGTCGTCCAGGTAGGCCGACGTTACCGCAGACGAATGAGCTCGGAAGTAGATCATTACCGAGTTCATTACCCGAGTGAAAGCCCAGGGTGCTAGATTCAATCCGAAGCACATGGCCCGGAACTGATACACCACTCCTAGGACTGCGAAGCGTAGATACTTTCGGAATGTCGGATGTACCATGACGTGAAAGTACGCATCTTTGAGATCTATGCTCGTTGCATAATCGTTCACCCGAATACTCGCTCTGACCGATCGAATCGTCTCCATATAAAACTTCGGAGCGACGATCAGCTTGTTTATCCAGCTCAAATCTATGACTGGGCGGAACGAGCCGTCTGGTTTCGGAACCAGAAACAGATGGCTGTAGAATCCCAGCAATTCCTGGTTTTCTACGACCTCTACCGCGTTCTTCATTAAAAGAGACTGCACCTCTGATAACAGAGCGTCTCTTTTCTGTGGATTTGACGGAAGATGAGTCCACTTTGGACTTCGAGTTAATGGAGGCTTTCGTTTGAAGGATATCTTTAGACCTTCCGAAGTCACTCCTCTCACCCACGGGTCGTCCGTAATCGACGCCCACTCTTGTGAAAAACTCGACAACCTTCCGCCAACCGGAACGCGATAGAGGTTTAAGCCATCACCTCCTGGACCTGCGAGGCCTGCGGTAGGAGAAACCACGTCTTCCACGACCCGCACCTCGCCTCGTCGACCTCGGGGCGTCCGACCGATTGTCCCGGCCTGAAGGACGTCCCGAACGAGAGTCGCTATCCTGACGGTCTCTCGAATAAGACCAAGAGGACGCACCGGAACCTCTATAGGAACCTCTCTTGGGCGCATTAGACCCAGAAGTGCCCGCCTTATTCGTGTCTGCTGTATCCGACCTTTTAGGAGCGGATCTGAACAACAGAGAATCATTAGCTTTCTTTTTAATATTATCATAAATAGCGGAAAGCTTGCCGTCAAAGAGAAGTTCTCCTGAGACCGAAGCGACTCTAAGAGAGTTCTTCACCTTAGAATCCACTAGTGTGGATGTAGCCAGGGCTGCGTCACGTCTAACCAACTCCAGATTTGCCACTGAAAGGGCGGAGTTACACGTGGAATAAGCTACTGCCCTTGAAAGAAGTCTTAAAGAGGATTGTATATCCTGAAACTCTTCCCCTTGAAGGCGCAGTGATAACGCCTTAGTAAGGTGATCTGCGTAAGATAAGGCATCTAAATTGGCTCTGTTAGACGCAATAGCTGTTTCCAACACCGCGGTTGGAATAGAAGCTGACGACGGTAATGATAGCTCTAAGTCTTCCGCCTCGTCGTCCATACGCAGAGGAACTCTCGGTATACCCTGTCCTGCCGTGTCGAATTTATTCCTTGCATTAATGAAAGGCAGGTTGAGAGTATTTGCGGACAAGAAACCTGCTTTCCCCGTCCTGGAAGCAAGTTTAAATATAGCGTCGTTCAATAATTCAAATGTTCTTGCAACATTATTGGACTGCGACGGAAACTCGGGAGCGATGTCCCTGAACCGCTCAAAAAATTCAGAGTCCAATGACGCTATAATTCTCTTGTCCGGAAGCGCAGCAGTCTGGCCCGACGGAACAACTTGAGGGAGAAAGTGCCGGATGAAGTCCACGGCAGCTTTATGTTGTTCCGAAAGGGATAGCTCCCTTTCACCATCCGGTCGGACCTCCCGATGTTCCCGGTCGTCCGCCCCCGATGCTTCGGCGGAGCGTACCGACCCAGCGCCGTCGGATAATTCTCGATCCGACACCGTTTCTGTCGGCTGCTGGGATGCTGCGATAAGCTGTGCTATCTGCACTAGAATGTCCGACGTCGAGACCTGCGGAGGCGCGGTCTTTCGCTGCTTCGCCGAGGGCAGCTCCGCATCAGATGGCTCCCGCATACTTTTCCTATGCGAACGTCCGGAGTCCATCGGTCTCGAATCCCTGGCTGCCGGATGGTGTGACCTGGTCGCCGAAGAATCCTTCACCGGCGAAGCTGGCAAAATATCGGAGGTCACGCAGCCAAGGTGCGGTCGTGTGCGCCGACGAGAAGAGGAAGCCTTAACAGTCTCTGCGGACTGCTTATACAACGGAGCGTCCCGAGCGACGGACGTATGCTCCGCTAAAGACACATTTTGTACCACAACATCTGGTCCCAGATGTTGTTGTACGAGAGAGGGGCCTCTCTCGCTCGCGGCCCGGCTGGACCTGGACGAGCTAGGAACCGGACTAAAAGGCTTCCTCCGTTCTCGTTTACTATCCGCCGTCACTGGGTGTGCATCTATTATGTTTACAGTGCTCGCATCACCCAAAATTTCCTCTTGGACCGCATCGGACGAACCCGGCTGCCGAACCATTCGGTGAATGGACGCTACACCGGGCGAGCTAGCGGACGACATTTGTCTAATCTCCATGAGCACTTTTGCCGCTAGCTCTGAATTTATTTGTGACGACGGACGCACACTTGAAGAAGATAACATGGAAACATCACCCTGTTCTGGTTCCTCTGAAATAGAAACTGAGAGAGTAGAGTGACCTTGTGGAGAAAGAGCCGGCATCGCTCTTTCTCCAGAAACAACATATCGTGACACACGTTTCCAATGTTTCTCATCCCAATGTTCACATATAGGACAGGGATTAATGCGAGAACACTGACTACAATTAATACAATGATCATGAAAGTCAGAGGAAGATTTCTTCCTATTACAATTTGAACAATGTCCCTTCATTGTGAAAGAACAACAATAAGTCCTAGTTACTCGCAAAAACCCCTGACACAAAGATACATAATAACATGATCCATTAATAAATGAAAAAACAATTGCAAAACAAAATAATTTTGAAAAAATATTTTTTCAGAGAAGCCCAAGTTGCTGAAAAGTAACGTTGAGCCCCGATGGATCCGATGGCAAAGTGTGGTCAAAAATTTTAAATTTATATAAAATAATTAATGAGACGCTTTCGGATAATATAAATGTATCTTATAATGAGATAAACTACTACAAAGGCAAACAGCCCCCCTCAAAAAAGGCTGTTGCCAATGAAAACAAACAGTGTAAACACACTAGAAAACATGACTCCAGGCACTGAAAAAACTGGCCCGGAATCAGTCATCAATTACACTCTATCTGATGCAAAACAGAGACTCCCAGGGGAGAATCTGCAGAACATCAGATGGAAGATGCAGAACACAAACGTTATACACCCATGGGTGAAAACGTAACTATGGGGAAAATAACAGAAAACATTCTGTAACCAAGCAACTCTCCCAGGAAATTTTAGAAATGAAACTTCTCAAAAATATGCCAAAAGCATGGGAGAATTGCAAGGGGGGACTTTAGAAGGCTAGGGGAGAGGAAACACTGAATAAGCAGTGCAACAATTAGCAAGAATGACAACAAGAGGCCCATGCCTCGAAAATAGGCAACTTAACATAATTTCAACAAAAAATTTTAAGTACAGCCCTGATTATTTTTTGCCACTTCTTTTTTCCTCTCCTCCTTCTATCCTCCTTAGAATCACATTTTCTCCAAAAATTACGTGTCTGGCATCCTTTAAACTGAGATTTACAAGCACAAAGATCAGTGAGATGTTGACTGATGAAGGGCCAAACAGAGAATGATAATTGGCGCCAATTTCGGGACGACTGCGTCACTGCGCATGCGCAGTAGAGGCGTACTATGGAGGTCCTTTAGGACATGATTTCTTTTTGTTTTGGATGCAAATTTTGGGGATTGGGGGGCAAAATTTGTGTTTGGCCCTGGTTTTGTTGGAGTTAGCACCAGCTAAGTCTGGGTCATTGGTACAGTATAAAAATACAGATTTCTGCATCATCGGTACAAAATGGTGGCTGGCTGTCATCTTGAATTTCGGACCGAACCCCAAAACACTCGTTCTCGTCCCACGGTCATAACAAAGGTACCCAAGAAGTTTCGTAAAGATCGGTTCATAAACACGGCCTCTAGCCCGAGCCGTATTGAATTGTTGACGGACAGACGACAGACGGACGACTGGCCATGGCATAAGCTCGAATTTGGCTTCGCCAAAGTTGAGCTAAAAAGTACTTATGACCCAATAAGCCCTCATATCAAATTTGGTCAAAATTTGCTTCTCAGTTTGGAAAGTTAACAAGAGCACCGCTGGGCATTGCATCATACGCCCGTGAACTGTTCAAATTGTACCATTTTAATACATTTGCAATTTTTTTAGAGTGCGAGAAATTTATACTGGCATATATATATATGTTACGGTCAGACTTTGAAATCAGTGATTTTGTGAAATGACTAAATTTTTCAGTCATTTGAGAAAAAGACTAACAAGTTTGAAGCCAATCGAAAAACAAATACTAAAGTTATCATCCGGAAACCAAATATTTGACGAAGAATTCTAAGTCCAACAGGGGCCATAATTCAGGCAAAAATTGTTCAGACCGACCCCATATTCGAACTTGACCTGTATTTTGTTGTGATTAAACCACATACCAAGTTTGGAGCCGATCGGAAAACAAATACTAAAGTTATCATCCGGAAACCAAATATTTGACGAATTCTAAGTCCAACAGGGGCCATAATTCAGACAAAAATTGTTCAGACCGACCCCATATTCGAACTTGACCTGTATTTTGTTGTGATTAAACCACATACCAAATTTGGAGCCAATCGGAAAACAAATACTAAAGTTATCATCCGGAAACCAAATATTTGACGAATTCTAAGTCCAACTGGGGCCATAATTCAGGCGAAAAATGTTCGGACCGACCCCATATTCGAACTTGACCTGTATTTTGTTGTGATTAAACCACATACCACATTTGGAGCCGATCGGAAAACAAATACTAAAGTTATCATCCGGAAACCAAATATTTGACGAATTCTAAGTCCAACTGGGGCCATAATTCAGGCGAAAAATGTTCGGACCGACCCCATATTCGAACTTGACCTGTATTTTGTTGTGATTAAACCACATACCACATTTGGAGCCGATCGGAAAACAAATACTAAAGTTATTGTTCGGAAACCAAATGGACGGACGGATGGACGGACGGATGGACGGACAGACGGACGGCAACGCCATACTATAATACGTCCCGTTTTTCAAACGGGCGTATAAAAATATGACATGAATTAATTTTTTAAACCTTAACTCTTCACTTTAAAACCATCCCAGTAACAACTCAGAATTACTGACTCCGGAGGAGGAATCCCCTTGTTTTCACTATAAAACAGGTGACCCAAGGGAACACCCTCCCCCCCCCCCTTCCCCTCACCCTGGGTCAAATAGCCCAGAGCGAAGAGAGCAGCAGGACAGAGTCACTGCCTGAACAGAAAGCCTGCATAACTATACTTGCAACTGCTCAGTGAACGACATTCTGAGCAGCAAATAATGGACCTAAACAAAGCAGGTCTCCAGAAATGGACTCAATATTTCTGAGATAAAAATTCGTGAATGTGGATGGCTGAGACCAATAAGCAGCCTTCATTAAATCTGTAATAGCAACACTATTTGCATAAGCCTAAGATGTAGAAAGAGCTGTTACCTAATGAGCCGAAATCTTACGCACAGACTGCTGAGTTGAAGATAGATTATCATAAGCAGTACGGGTAGTTAATTGAATCCATCTAGCCATAGAATGGACCGTAATGTCCTTCTATTTAGGCATCAGAGACAGAAGAAGCTTTTACATCCCATTCTGATAAATTGAAATCTAGTTTATAAATACATAAAGCTCTAACTGGACAGAGTAAAGGCCTGTGCCCGTCTGAAGACGGAAGGGCCTTAATAACAAAAGATTCCGGATATTATTAGGAGCCTGATTCTTAGCCCAAAATCCAACATTAGTAGTAAAGGTAATAGTGTTCCCGACACTACGATAGTGAGAATCGTCCACCGATAGTGCATGAAACTCACTGACTCTTCTAGCAGAAGAGAAAGCTAAGAGAAATGCTGTCTTAAAAGACCAGAATTTGAAATCTACTGTCTCAAGAGGCTCAAATGGTTTTCGTTTAGTTTAAGAAGAACCCAAGCTAAATTCATATAGGAATTAATCTAAGGGTTCTAGGTCTATTTATCGAAAAGTTTCTAACTAATTTAGATAAAGAGACATAAGATTCAATTGTAAACTATCATGGTGTGCATAGGTATCAGATAACATAGACCTATCACCTTTAACAGTAACAGGCTGCAGTTGATCTCGTCAAACAAGTATACTAGAAAGTTGCAATGTCTGGTATGGAGGGATCAAAAACATCAACAAAATGATCCCTACACCCATGATGAAAGACCTTCCACTTAACCGCATAGTATAGCGAAGAGGAGGTCCTCCTACAGTTAGAAATCGCGTCCACTGCTCGTCCTGTACAATGCTTGCTATGCAAGAAGGACCGCACAATGGAATACGTGAAGGTTGAGACCTTGCGGGTTGTGATGAAGTTGACACGATTTCCCCAGCGAAAAAAGATCCTCTCGTGGAGGAAGTTTTCATGGTAAGTCCCACAGCAGACACCTGAGTAGATTTATCCACGGTCTCTGTGGAGACAGAGATGCTACCAACAGAATTGTATTGAGATTGTTTTATCTTGAGCAATATTTGCTGAATCAATGGCGCTGGAGGATATGCATATCCTATCCTTCCGTCTCACGAGATCGATAGAGCTACTACTGCATATGCTCGGGGATCCAGACATGGTGACACATACGTCTGCAATTGATTGTTGAGTTGTGTCACAAATAAGTCTATCATTGGCCGCTCCCATTGGTAGCAAAACTGATTGAATACCTGTTTGTTGAGAGTCCATTCTGACGGCAACAATCGACCCTTCCGTGAAAGGGAGTCTACTAATACATTCAGACGACCCGGAATATGACGGACTGAAAGCAGAACTTGGTGTTGTAGAACAAACAGAAGGATTCTTTCCGTTAAATTGAATAACGGAACGGAATGAGTGCCTCCCTGGTTCCGGATATACGCAACTACTGTCGTATTGTCGGACAGGATTGGACATGCGCTTTCTGAATAATGTTCATCCAATGACGTAGTGCAAGCCAAATTGACATCATTTCTTGGACGTTTATGTGCTTGCCTAGAAACTGCGGAACCCAAAGACCCTGGCACTTCGAATCCGTTGGGATCAATG
>CM062296.1:196753040-196885274 GCA_031216915.1 Pictodentalium vernedei | reverse complement strand
ATCTGGTTTGACAGAGCTCCATGAGCTCTGTTAAACAAGATACAATAGAATAAATGCTCATTTTATAACTCAAATACAGGAAAATGACAATATTTCTGTTAGGGCCTAAAAAAGTTAAAAATCTATTTCTCAGGCCCTCCCACATGATCCTTTTGGCTGCTGCATGTTCTCATTTTATAACCAATGCAAACTTAAACAAGAGCACCGCCTAGTGGGGCAACATACGCAGGTCAAAAATTGGACCATGCACAAGTTTCTTTTTGGGTAAAGTTTGAAATTTTTTGTTGACTCGGCTATGTCTGCCCCCCCCCCCCCCCCCCCCCCCCCCCCCATCCAATCATTGCCCAATCCCCTGCCCTTCATATTAAGCGATCTGAGGTCTTCACAAAATAAAAAAAAATAAGCCGATGAAATTGTCAGATGTATACCCATATGCGCAACTAGTAGAGAGCTGTATGACAGGAGGGCCACCCTGGATGCCGACATTATGTACACCATACATGGTATGGGCACATATAGAAATGGATTGGAGGAGTGCCTAATTTGATGGATAAAGGGTTAATATCTCCGGATCAAATTATTAGATTTACATAACGAGATATTATGCCCATTAAGCTGCGTATTAAATTTGAAAAGAATCTGATTAAGTTCACGGTCTGTAGAGCACGGAAAGCATAATTTGCCTGATTTCTAAGTATTAAAGGGCAATAACTCCTACGGAAATCAACAAACATGACCCGAATTTGCACTTGTGCGAGATACCATGCTCATGAAGCTGCATATTAAATTTCAAAAGAATCTGATTAAGTTCACGGATTGTAGAGCACAGAAAGCATAATTTGACTGATTTCTAAGTATGAAAAGGGCAATAACTCCTAAGAAAAACAACCGAACACGACCCAAATATGAACTTGTGCGAGATATTATGGCCATGAAGCTGCGTGTTAAAATTTCAAAAGAATCGGATTAAGTTGATGGTCTGTAGAGCACGGAAAGCATAATTTACTCGATTTCTAAGTATTAAAGGGGGAATAACAACTTGGAAAACTGTCGAACATGACCCCAAATTCGAACTTGCGCAAGATCTTATTCTGGTTGTGCAGTATATCAAATATTTTTTAAATCCAATTGAAATCACGCTCTGTAGAGCATGGAATACAACTGTCCCCGGACAGACAGACGAACAGCGGACAGAGCCATAACATAATACGTCCGTTTTTCAAACGGGCATATAAAAAAATAAAAATTAAATGGTTTATGTCTGATATTTTACCCATGTTAATAAAATTGATAAATTTTGACCCTTGAGTATAACAAGGCTTTGCAATGCTCTAGAATAACAAAGCATTCTTGTACTCAAGGGACAAAATACACACCACCACCCATGCTATTCTGTAGATTATGAGGCACTAAAACATAAAACAAACCAAGAACACAAACTTTTGATGGCAAAGAAATAATTACAAAAAATAAAAAATAAAATAAACAAGAGGCTCCAAGGGGCCTTAATCGCTCACCGGGCAAAGTGATTCAAACAAAGTGGTTCAAAGAAGTATTTGGGGTCACATTCAGTTAGACATGGTTCATCAACACTACAAAGGAATGAAGTCATGAGAGAGACAAATTTTATGGAACTAGGGACATGGCTTGAACAAACTTGAATCTTACCCCCCTAAGGGTGCTGCATAACCCCCCTAAGGGTGCTGCATACCAAATATCAAAAGCATTCATCTGCTGGATCTGAAGAAGATTTTTAAAGAAAATTCCTCATTTTGAACTAAGTTATCATTTGGGCTCCCACAGTGAGCCCAAATAGGAACACAGGGATTTGGCTTGAACAAACTTGAATCTCACCCCCTAAGGATGCTGCATGCCAAATATCAAAACATTCTGACTGCTGAATCTGAAGAAAACTTTTAAAGAAAAATTCCTCATATTGACTAAGTTATAATTCGGGCTCCCACAGGGAGCCCAAATATGGACCCAGGGACTTGGCTTTAACAAACTTGAATCTCACCCCCCTAAGGATGATACACACCACATATCGAAACATTCCAACTGCTGGATCTGAAGAAGAAGATTTTTAAAGAAAATTCCTCATTTCGAACTAAGTTACAATTCAAGCTCCCACAGTGAGCCCAAACATGGACCTAGGGATATGGCTTGAACAAACTTGAATGTCACCCCCCTAAGGATTCTGCATACCAAATATCAAAACATTCTGGATGCTGGATCTGAAGAAGAAGATTTTTAAAGAAAATTCCTCACTTTGAACTAAGTTATAATTCGGGCTACCACAGTGAGCCCAAATATGAACCCAGGGACTTGGCTTGAACAAACTTGAATCTCACCCCCTAAGCATGCTGCATACCCAATATCAAAAGATTCTGCCTGCTGGATCTTGAGAAGAAGATTTTAAAGAAATTTGCCTGAAATGCACTAAGTTCAAATTTGGGCTCCTATACTGAGCCCAAATATGAACCCAGGGGGCCGATTTGAACAAACTTGAATCAGATCCATCCCACAATGTTGCATACCAAATATCAAAAGATTCTATCTGCTGGACCTGGAGAAGAAGATTTTTGAAGAAATTTGCCTGAAATGCACTAAGTTCGAATTCGAGCTTTTATAGTGAGCCCAAATATGAACCCAGGGGGGCCGATTTGAACAAACTTGAATCAGATCCACCCCACAATTTTGCATACGAAATATCAAAAGATTCTGCCTGCTGGATCTTGAGAAGATTTTTCAAGAAATTTGCCTGAAATACACTATGTTCGAATTCAGGCTTCTATACTGAGCCCAAATATGAATCCAGGGGCCGATATGAACAAACTTGAATTAGATCCACCCCACAATGTTGCATTCCAAATATCAGAAGATTCTGCCTGCTGGATCTGGAGAAGAAGATTTTTTAAGAAATTTGCCTGAAATGCACTAAGTTCGAATTTGGGCTTCTATAGTGAGCCCAAATATGAATCCAGGGGCCGATTTGAACAAACTTGAATCAGATCCATACCAAGATGCTGCATACCAAGTATCAAAAGATTCTGCCCACTGGTTCTGGAGAAGAAGATTTTTTAATAATTTTTCTATAATTCATATGGTGCTATCAGAGTTATGCCCCATACAGAGCCCCCAAGGGACGTGGCCATTTCATTTGAACAAACATGAATTGCCATATAGTAATGAACATCTACATGAAGTTTCGTGAAAATCGGACCAGTGGTTTCAGAAGAGAAGTCGTTTGAAAAATGTTCACGACGACGGACGACGACAGACGCTGGACAGCCGGTGATAAGTTAAGCTCCCTTCGGTGAGCTAAAAACCTCCCACCACATGCAATTTTACAAAAAAGGCCTGAGAAACAGAAGACCTACTTTGTGTGGGGGGGGGGGGGGGGGCCTTAATTGAATACTTGTTAATTGGATATTTTCATGCGCAATGTGGCTATTAATTAACAGAGTTCTACTGTATGACCATTAACTCTTAAGGCACTGAGTAATTATAAAATATTTTTCATCAAATCTAGTTATGGTTGCCAAGAAGCAGCCATGAATACATTTAAATTTACTCCTGTAATCATTAGTCAAAAAGCCTTATGAATTTACAGGGGAAAAGTTTGTTAAATACCCAAGAATTTTACTAATTTTAAAGAGATTTCCTTCCTGGGCAGGAATAGCTAACAGCAGCACGCAAAGAGTTAATAATAATAGCAGATATAAACAGTATGATCTAGTTAATTGAATTACAGAGGTGAAAATGTATACAAATGTGATAAAATTTGTCAAAATTCTCATACTTTAGTCGTAAATTTGTGAATATTATGCTCCTTCAAAAAATAGTCGAGGAAAACATTTTTAGGGTTCAGGTTTCCTGCCTGACAAAGGCTCTAAAAGGTACTTACCAGTTCTCCAAAATTATAGACACCTTCACCAAGTGCTGCAGCTAATGCCAGATTAAAAGCTCTGTCTGCTTGTTCCGCAGCTAAAATTAGAAATGTTATCATGATGCATATATACAGTACTGAATATAACACAAATTGTTTCCTTTTTATTGGGTTTAATGACACTTGAGACAGTCAGGATCACCACGAGTTGATTAGTTTTACAGATGAAGGCAGAAAACCATAAAGCAATGGCAAGTAACTGTAAGACTGCCCAGTGTACTAACTCTGCAAATGCCCGGTTAACAATGGTTGAAGGAAAGTACATCAACAATGTGCAATGTGCCTTTGTACACAACTCCACCTGCACCATGTTGGCAAGCAGGTTTAACCCTTTACCTAACATGAAAAGCAGACGACACTTGCAAAAAAAAAATTCTTGAATAACTATTTTTTTTCATTATTTGTCTCAAAAACATAGGTTATGACCCCTCTTTGGAACGAGCTCGTTCCAAAGAGGGGTCATAACCTATGCTTTTGAGACAAAAAATGAAAAAATAATGAAAATTAATTGGCTATTTTTGAGAATAGCGCTGGCCGGTTTTGGCCATTACGTTGGGTAAAGGGTTAATTGCCTTGCCCAAGGACACAATGCATTTACCCTGGTCAGGGCTGCACCTTAGTTTAATACTACTTCCACTGACCTACTGCTCTCCCGAATATATATAAGTCTGCTTTTAAATCTAGCGAGTTTTAACAACTTAGTTGGTAGTTTTAATGAAATGCCCAATTCTAGAATGAGAAAAACATCTTTCCTTTCTCTGATAGAATGCTGTAACAGCACATAGAGATGACTTAGTTCTCAGCCATTGAATAAGTGGACTTCAACTGTATTCTTACTTCAGGTGGAGAACCTAAGGATCAAACAAATAAATTTGCACTTCATGGATAACTGTGTACATTACCTTGTGGTTCATAAATTGCCAGTTTATTTGTTGAGTTCTCTAGTTCAAACAGAATTAGAAAGAAATGGATAGTGTTCAACCGATTACCAAAAATGGTCGCTGACCGATTACCGGTTATTTGAGCTTACAATCGACCAATTCTGATACCAGTTCTGATTGTAATACCGTGCACTGCTATAGACAAGTCGAGGCTCGAAAGAACTATATTAAATTATAAGTCGTGCACACTTGGGAGGTAAACGTGGCTTTCTGAGGCACGTTTTCCACCCAAGTGTGTGCGACTGGTAATTTTAATGCGACCTGAGTCCATGAAGTGCAACCTTTACTTTTCTGGTATGAATTGGCGATTGCCGCAAGTACACTCAATGGTAAGCTTTACATGTTGTTTAACTTGTATATCCTGTAAAGGGGTGTCTAGAGAGATTAAGAATACATATTGTGTTTTTTTCTCAACCTTATTGAATGGTATCTTTAACATCATTTTACATTAACAATTGAACAATTGCAGAAGATAATAAAATGCAGATAATGAATCATCACAAAATGCTTGGCAACAATCGGCTGAACCAATGTTCCAGGAGCTGTTGCTATTGTCATCCGATTGCCCACAATCGGCCAATTGTGGTGGCCGGTACCGATCGTCAGTTGAACACTAGGAATGGAGTGGACTGATATCTACCTATTGGGAAGGGGAGTGAGTGGACTGAGCATCAAACCACACTGTGTGTGTGTGTGGCATGTGATACATTGTTGAATAAGCTCCAAGAGCCCAAGTAATGATGTAGGTTGATGTCAACCTATTGGCAGGGTTAAATACATAATCCTCTTGTAGGAATACAAAGAGAGATGATTATAACCAAAACACCTGTGAAGTGGAGTGTTAACCCATGCAATAACATGTTCATTGAAAGAGAAGCTTGTGTCAGCCTAAAAAGCTCACCAAGATCAAGTTGTCGAGAAGGATTAGGGTGTCAGTGTTAAGGGATTAGAAAGACAGAGGCAAAAAGGAAGTGACACCTTGTACATGTGTGCATATTGCAATTACTGGCAACAAAAGCGCTGTGAAAAAGGAAGTGTGTTTTTCAACCACTACTCCCCCAGCCCAGCATACATCCGTTTGAAATTATGTTTAAAAGGGATTCCATTTGAAAAGACCTTCTACGTTGCTTAAAATGTTGCTTTAATATTGGATGAAATATTCAGTGTTCAAGGAAACCATCAGTTGGGTGAATAAATGGAGAGAAATGGTAGTCAACATGGACATGATTAACACAAGGTTTTTTGGACAAATTAGGCTTTTCTGGTTGTGTGTCCTTCTGTCTTGTGGATCTGAATCAGATCTTTGAAGAATATTCCTCATATTGTAGTTAGTAAAAATTTGAACTCCACAGTGAGCCCAAATAAGAACCCAGGTACTTGAACTGAACAAACTGGAATCTGCCTATACAAGGAAGCTGTATACAAAACAGGATAAGTTTCTGTCTAGTGGATCTGCAAAGGATTTTTAATGAATATTCCTCATATCGCCTTAGATTAAAATTTACACTCCCACATGCAGGGAGACCACAGGGAGCCCACAGGGAGCCCACAAATGAATCCATGGACTCAATTTGAACAAACTCTAGTGTGATACCCCCCCCCCCCCCCCAACCCCTCTCCACATATATGGGTGTTGTATATCAAATATAAAAAGAATCTGAGTGGTGGATCTGAAGAATAATCCTATCATTGTACCAAGTTAAAATTTGTCTCCCATAAGCAGCCAAAATATGAACCCATAGACCTGATCTGAATAAACTTAAATCCATCCCTTCGAAGGATGAGGTATAAGAAATGTGAGAAGATTCTGCCTGGTGGATCTGGAGATTTTTTAAGAATTTTCTTCAAATTGCACCAAGTTAAAATTCAGGTTCTCATAAAGAGCCCAAACCTGAACCCAGGGAATCTAATTTGAACAAAATTAAATACCCCCCCCCCCCCCCCCCCTCCCATAGGGAGTCCAAATTAAAACTCCGGGACTTGATTTGCACATACTTGAATCATATCCTCCTGTGGATAGTTTGTACCAAATATTAAAAGATTGTGATTTGTAGTTCTGGAGAAATTTTTTCTTGTTTTTGGAAAAGTTCTACTCACTCAGTGTTTTTCTATTTCCCTATATCGCCTCCCATTATACAACCAATTGAAATTTTTGTAACCCATACAATTCTAGTGGTCCTGAGGATGCTTCATATTAAATAACAATTCTTTGTTCTGTGCACTTTGGGAAATATAGGTATTTTAAACCTTTTCTATTTTGAACTCCTGAAGGTCCTATGGGGGTGAGAAATGTTTTTTCTGGCATAAATCAAGTTCATGTCCCTTGATACTACTGCATAACCAAATTTGGTTACAATTGGCACAATAGTTCCAAAAACAGAACTTTTGCCCTTCCCTGCTCAAGCCAAAATAATGCTCCAAGAAACTATCTTTGAAAAAAATTGGATCTTGAGTACATTAGGAAGTTGCATCACAAATTTTAAACCATTGTGATCGGTGCTTTATGAGAAGATTTTTGAAGAATTTCAGATTTTTCAGGCACTAACCAAAGGGAATCAGGCAGGCCTGAAAATGAGCAGTCTGACATTTGCAGAATGAGGTCCCCAGAGGGTGAATTTGATTATGATATCCCACACAGTGGGCCAATTTATCCTCTGGGTACCTCTTTCTGTTTAGTTTTGAGACCCTGATTCAGATTGAGGTTCACAGAGAGTAAATTTAGTGATGATACCCTGCTGTGCAGGGTAGCATCACTAAATTCACCCTCTGGGGCCTTCATTTTGCAGATGACGGTCTTCTTATTTTCTGGCTTGGAATCAGGCTTAGCTATTTATATTGAACAAACGTGGAATGATATCTTCCAAAGATAATTTGTGACAAGTTTGGATGGGTTTGGTCCAATGGTTCTGAAGAGAATGATATGCAGGTCAGGTGAGCTAAAAAAATGAAGCACAACCAACATTTCAGCCACTGGACTTCCAGGTTCAAACCAGCGGTCCAATGGCTGAAAGCCTACTTGAGCTTTTAAAACTTTTTCAAGAATTCGAGAGTTAATATTGTTGGTGAAAATTCACTCTATATGATACACTGTAGAAAATGGATCAAAACGTAGCTTCACAAAGGGGAGTGAAAGGTTGCCGTAATGACCCGAAGCAGGCTTTAGATTTGTCCAAACACACAGGATCTAGCTTCTTTATAAATATATTTTTTTTTTATTTGAGACTATTTAGAAAGAATCTTGTTTCTCATACATCTATCTCGTTATTAAAATTCTACAAACTATTTTTTTTTACCCATTTTTTTATTATTTATATTGACTGAAGCCAATTCTTTTCAAACTTTCAAACTTCAATGTTTAAACCAGTCATTATTTATATTGCCTAAAGCCGATTCTTTTCAAACTTCAATGTGTAATAAAACTGTTGAATGACTAATGATTGCCAGGAGTGTAAATATTTAAAATTTCTTAGTCCTTTTCAAATTGTTTTCTGGGACTAAACAGAAAACCTTTCCGTCTCTTGTCAAATATTCTGAAAAAATTGCCCAAGAATTACCAGGGGTTTATTCTATGACATTCAGGCTACATGCAATTAAAAGATCAGATTTGTAATAAAAGTTAAGGTAAATTGTTTGGTGTTTGACAACTGTATGCAACTAAACAGGGTTATTCAAGTAAACAATTCCAACTAAGAGACACCCAGTCTTAATACAATAGAGCCTCCTTATCTGGGTATTTCTTAATTAAAAAAATAACCCATTCAAGTGCATAAAACTTCCAAAACACCAGACCATCTACTATACCTTGAGTAAAAATTTGACCTGTTAATAGCACATGAGTTATACAGGAAACTTCTGTTATCTGAATAAAAAGATCTTGTTATCTACCGAAGAACTACTCTGACAACAACTGAATTCCCTATGTTTATTTATTTATTGGGATTAAAGACACTTTCGACAGCCAGGATCACCTCGTGCCAGACAGTTTTACTGGTGGAGGAAGCCGGAGTACCCTGAGAGGACCACTGAGCAATGGAATACATTGGTTGAAACCAAGAGCACCATCAACGTGCAGTACAACTTAGTACACAGCACCACCGTGCCCCACATGGGCAATCAGGATGATATGCCTTACGCAAGGACACAACGCAGGAACCCCTAGTGGGGATTGAAGAGTGGACCTTTCAATTTGAAGTCCAAGGCATAACCACTGAGCCACTCCCTATGTTTATATCTTGGCTGACTAAGCTCCATCAGCTTGGGCCCTGCAAAGCTTCAAAATTTGATTTAATTCGAAATCATCATGATTTGATTTGATTTGATATGTGTCAGGGCAATTCACAATTTTTCGAATCGTCATGATCTTTGTAAATGCTTACCAAGTCTCTCCTCCTTTTGAGCTCTTCTTCTATCATTGGGTCTCTTCTATAGAAGATCCAATGATAGAAGAAGAGTTAAAGGAGATTCAGCTTCCAAAACTACTTTGATTTTATTCACCTGCCCACATGGACAGGACATCAATGAACGTAAACCTTAAGTGATACTTTATGGTTGTAAGCATGTGCAATATTTGCAACTCGAATATAGTCAAGACTCAATTCGATATCTTCAGCCAGATTTAATTCAGGATTTGATTCAATCCAAAATATGAGATTCACAGAACCCTACCATCAGTTCTGTCAGACAAGATATAACAGAATAAAAGCTCAATTTGTCCTGGAGTACCAGAAAGTTAAAAAATTTATAGTAATTTATATATTTTTTATACTTACCAATGACCCAGACATAGCTGGTGCTAACTCTTAAAATATAGGGCCAAACACAAATTTTGCCCCCCAATCCCCAAAATTTGCATCTAAAACTAAAGAAAACATGTCCTGAAAGGCCCTCCACACTTCGCCCCTACTGCGCATGCGCAGTGTCAAGGACGTTCCGAAATTGGCGCCATTTATCATTCTAATAACCAGTGCCTGGTAAGCGCTATGTACTCAGCGGGGAGGCAAGAGTTCCCAACTCCTGGGAGGGCCATCCCCGTCTGGGTCATTGGTAAGTATAAAAAATATATAAATTACTATAAATTTTTTAACATTTTTATACTGTACCAATGACCCAGACATAGCTGAATAGTAAAAAGGCTGGAGGGCCAAGGACATAGAGCAAAATGGAATACGCTCAATAAAATAAAATAGAGTCATCCCCTGTAGGGGAAAGAAGTAATAGGCCTTACATGTATCTTTCTTATTTATGATAAATTAGAAAGATACAACACCTTCCAAAAATTGAGCTTCATACATCCATGTACTCTATTAATATCCAATAATCCTTATACTAATAATTTTTAAAGTAAGCCAATAATAAAGTAAGTCTAGAGAATAGAGACTCTTATACTCCTAAAAGTGTGTGAGAATTGCATAATCATGTCCGTTGACATATGCAATATTCAAAAGCTATACTTTAAAAACTAAGACTTGAATGAATTTTATAAACTTAAACTTCTCACTAAACAACCATCCCAATAACAGCTCAGAATTACTAACTCCGGAGGAGGTATCCCCTTGTTTTCATAGTAAAAAACAGGTGACCCAAGGGAACACCCTCCCCCCCTCCCCCCCTTTTTCTTGCCCTGGGTCAAATAGCCCAGAGCGAAGAGGGCAGCCGAACGGAGACACTGCCGAAACAGACAGCCTACCTAGCTATAGTAGCAACTGTTAAGTGAATGACATTCTGAGCAGTAGAGAATAGACCTAACAATAGAGGCCTCCAGAAATGGACTCGATATTTCTGAGATAAAATTCATGAATGGATGGCTGAGCGCAATGAGCAGCCTTCAAAAATCTATAATAGCAACACTATTAATGTAAGCCCAAGAAGTAGAAGAACTCTTACTTCATGAGCCGAAATCTTAAGCACAACTGCTAAGCCAATGATATACCATAAGCAGTACGCTAGTTAATAGAATCCATTAACAATAAAATGGAGCGTAACGTCCTTCAACTAGACATCAAAGACAGAAGAAGCTTACGCCCTTGTAATAAACAGATATCTGTTTATAAATACATAAACTGTACCCGGAAAGAGTAAAGGCCTATGCCCATACGAAGACGGAAGGACCTTAAAATAATAGGTTCCGGATAATAGGAGCCTAACTCTTATGCAACAATCGAACCTAAATAGTAACGGAAGTACTGATTCCGAAACTATGAAAGTGAAAATCATCCATCGATAGTGCATGAAACTCACTGACTCTACAGTAAAAGAGAAACCAACAGAATTACTGTCTAAAAGGTCAGAATTTGAAAACTACTGTTTCCAGAGGCTCAAATGATTACTTAGCTAAATAAGAACCGAAGTTAAAATCCGTATAGGAATTTAATCTAAAGATTCTAAGTCTATTTATCAAAAAGTTACTAACTGACTTAGATAAAGAGACAAAAGACTCAAATGTAAACTATCGTAGAGTGCATAGGTATGAGGTAACATAAACCTATAACCTAAATAACAACAGGCTGCAGTAGATCTTGTGAAACAAGTATACTAAAAAATAGCAATGAGTAGTATGGAGGGATCAACCATATGAACATAATGATCCCTACACCACGACGGAAGAGCCTCCACTTTAGTCGCATAGAATAGCGAAGAAGAGGATCTCCTATAGTAAGAAATCGCGTCCAAAGCTCGTCCAGTACAGTGCTTACAATGCAATATGGACCACACAACGGAATACATGAAGGTTGCGACCTTGCTGGTTGTGATAAAGATGACACGATTTACCCAGTGAAAAAAGATCCTCACATAGAGGAAGATTTCACGTTAAGATCCACAGTAGACAAGAGAGTAAATTACTCATGATCTCTGTGAAGATAGAGATGCTATCAACATAAATGTATTGTGGTTGTTTATCTTAGCAATACCTGCTAAAACAACAGCGCCGGAGGATACGCGTATCCTATCATTCCGTCCTATAGATCAATAGAGCGTTAACAGTATTAGCTCAGAGATCTGGACAAGCCAACACATACGTCTGCAATTGATTAGCAAGCTGTGTCATAAATAAAACATCATTGGGCGCTCCCATAGATAGCAAATCTGATTAAATACTTGTTTGTTGAGAGTCCATTCTGACAGCAACAAGCGACCCGTAAGAGAACGGGAGTGCGATAAAACAATCAGACGACCCAGAATATGACAGACCAAAACTGAACTTGGTGTAGTATAACCAACAGACGGATTCTTTCCATTAAATTGAATAACGGAAACGAAAGAGTGCCTCCCTGGTTCCGGAGATACGCCACTACTGTCGAATTAAAGGACAGGAATTTGGGCATGCGTTTCTGAATAATGTTCATGCAATGACATAAAGCAAGCCTAAAAAACATTATTCCGCGGAAGTTAAACTGATAGTTAAAAGACTGCGGAACCCAAAGACCCTGGCACTTCGAATCCGTAGGGATCAGTATATATCCCAATCTGTTTGACTGGCAACCGTCATAACAGCCACACTCGGGTCCGGCAACTGCGGCGGCACTCTCTGAGTCAACCACCGAATGTTTGCCCCAGTCTGAATCTCTTGTAACACTAGATAGACAAGAGAATGTATAAATCAAGCAATTCATGGATTGCCGGAAAGTTGCCGTCGAAGAGAAGCTCCTCCGAGAACGAAGCGACTCTGAGAGAGTTCTTAACCTACTATCCACGTGTGGATGTAGCTAGGGCTGCATCACGTCTAACCAACTCCAATCAGCCACTGAAGGGCGGAGTTATACGTGAACAAACTACTGCCCTCAAAAGAAATTACATTGAGAATAATATCCCGTAAATCTTTTCTTGAAGACGTAATGATAACGCCTCAGTAAGGCGGATTACGTATAATAAAGCGTCTAAGTTAAGTCTACTATACATAATGTCGTTCCCAACATTGAAATTGGAAAAGACATAACGGCGAAAAGAATATATGCAGTCTTTAATCACACCGTCTAGACGCATATGAACTCTCGGTATGCCCTGCTCTGCCAAAATAAACTATATGTAAAAAAGATAAAGTGGCAGAAATGAGCCACGCGGACAAGAAACTAAACTATCATGCTTAGTAGCAGGCTTGTATATATATATAAATATATAGCGTCGAAAAATAAAAAACATGTTGTAATGACAATATTGGACTGCGTCGGTAAGTCAGGGACAAAGTCCCTGTACCGATCGAAAAATCCGAGTCCAATGACGCTATAAGTCTCTTATCCAAGATCGCAGCAATGAAGTCCGAAAAATAATCACTGGAAGAAATGCCAGAAGATATGAAAGGCATCTTCCGATACTACTAAAGGGAAAACTCGAAATCTTTCGAATCCCTTTCGCCATCCTGTCGGACCCTATAAAGCGTTCGGTCGTCCGTAGCTTGATGCAACCGCGGACCGCACCGACCCAGCGCCGTCGGATAATTCCTGATTCGACTGAGAAACCGTCAATTGCTGGGATGCTGCGAAACAACTGTGCTAACTCGGATAGCACGTCCGTCACTGAGGCCTGAGGAGCAGCGGTCTTACGATGCATTGCCGCAGGAAGCTCCGAGATCGTTACCCCATGCATACTTCCAATATGCGAGCGAACGGAGTGTATAGGCCTCGTGTCCCTTGGCTACCGGATGGCGCGACCTATTCGCTGTGGAATCACTGAATGCCGAAACTGATCGGATACTCGAGGTCACGTAGCCAATGTGCGGTCGTGTGCCCTGCTGTGAGGATGAGGAAGCATTAAAGACAGTCTCTCGGACTGTCAATATAACGGAGCGTACCGAGCAACGGACATATGCTCCGAATGTAAAATATCTGAACCACAACATGCGGTCCCCTATGTTGTTGGCTTCCTCCGATCTGTCCTCAATCTGCCGTCACTGGGTGAGTACTAAAGTAATTAAAGTGCTCGCATCACCCAAATCTCCTTCCTAGACCGCAACGGACGAACCCGGCAGCCGAACCATTCGATGAATGTACGCTACACCGGGTGAGCTAGCGAATGTCACTCCGTAAGCGATAGACATATTCCATGAGCACTTATTGCCGCTAACTCTTCATTAACTATGACGACAGAGGCACACTTTTGAAAGACATCTCCATAACTCTTCGAACAAGAAACCAGAAATGCTTGGATAGCAAGCATAAAATAATAATATATATAGCGTCGTTCAATAATTCGAAAGTTTGTGTGACATTATTGGACTATGTCGGAACTGAGGGACGATGTCCCTGAACCGAACCAAAAATTTCTAAGTCCACCGACGCTATCAGTTTCTTATCCGGCATCGCAGCATATGTTGTTCCGAAAGGGAAAGCTTGAAATCCACCGAATCCCTTTCGGTATCCCATCGGACTGGATGAAACTTTCGGACGTCCGTACCCGCTTCCGCGGAGCGTCCCGACCCAGCATCGTCGGATAAAATATATGCGACAGATTCAGTTGATGCTGGGATGCTGCGATAAACTGTGCTATTAAGGAAGCACATCCGTTCCCGAGGCCTGTGCAGTAGCGGACTTACGATGCATTGCCGCTGGAAGCTCCGTGTACGTTGACTCCCGCACACTTCCTATGCGAACGTCCGGAGTCTGCAGGCCTCGAGTCCCCGGCTACCGACCCAGCGCTGTCGGATAATTCTCGATCCGACACCGTTTCTGTCGGCTGCTGGGATAAGCTGTGCTATGTGCACAAGAATGTCCGGCGTCGAGACCTGCGGAGGCGCAGTCTATCGCTGCTTCGCCGAGGGCAGCTCCGCATCAGATGGCTCCCGCATACTTTTCCTATGCGAACGTCCGGAGTCCATCGGTCTCGAATCCCTGGCTGCCGGATGGTGTGACCTGGTCGCCGAAGAATCCTTGATCGGCGAAGCTGGTAATATATCGGCGGTCACGCAGCCAAGGTGCGGTCGTGTGCGCTGACGAGAAGAGGAAGCCTTAGCAGTCTCAGCGGACTGCCTATACAACGGAGCGTCCCGAGCGACGGACGTATGCTCCGCTAACTACACATTTGTACCACAACATCTGGGGCCAGATGTTGTTGAACGAGAGAGGGGCCTCTCTCGCTTGCCGTCCGGATGGACCGGAACGAGCTATGAACCAGACTAAAAGGCTTCCTCCGTTCTCCCTCCGATCCGCCGTCACTGGGTGTGCATTAAGTTAATTTTATAGTGCTCGCATCACCCCAAAATTCCTTCTAGACCGCAACGGACGAACCCGGCTGCCGAACCATTCGGTGAATGGACGCTACACCGGGCGAGCTAGCGGACGTCAAAGGCCGTCGAACCTACTAGGGTCCTCTTAGGCAATTGGCGTATTACATGAGCACTTTTCCGCTAGCCCTTCATTAATTGTGACGACGGAGGCACACTGTTGGAAGACATCACAGATACATCACCCTAATCTTGATCGTCTGAAATAGAAATTGATAAAGTAGAGTGACCCTGCGGGGAAAGGACCGGAGTGTCCAAATCCCCAACAACATACCGTGACATACGCTTCCCATATTGTCATCGAAATCATACGATACAGAACAGGAGTTAATGCGAGTACACTGACCACATATAGAATGATAATAAGGTCAGAGGAAGACTTCCTCTTAAAGCAATTGATCAATATCCTTTCAATGTGAAAAGAAAACAAGTCCTGGTACTCGCACTAACCCCTGGCAATCAAAATACATAATAATAATATGATCCATTAATATAGAAAAAATAATTGAAATCAAAATATTTTGAAAAAATATTTTTTCAGAACAGCCCAAGTTTCTGAAAAGTAACGTTGAGCCCCAATGGATCCCAAGCCTAAGTGTGGACAAAAATTTTAAAAAAATTTTAAACAATTTATTCAACACTTACGAACAATAATAATGTATCTAGTTATGATTAAAATAACATAAAGATATTATTATTTAGAAATCCCCCCCTCACACAGAGGGCTGTTGTAAATGTAAACAATGAGTGTAAAAACACTAAAATAAGACTCCAGGCACCCAGGCCCGAAATCAGTTACCAAAAATACACCATCTGATGCAAAACAGAGACTTCCAGGGAAGAAACTGCAGAACTTCAGATGGTAGATGCAGAACACAACGCCTGACCACCCGTAGGTGAAGACGTAAACATGGGGAAAGAACAGAATTCATTCTGTTATTCAGCTAAAACTCCCAAGAAATTTTAGTAATAATAATTACAGAAACTATGCCAAAAGCATGGGAGAATAGCAAGGGGGAACTTAAAGGACAGGGAGAGAGGAAAAACACTTGAAAAAACAGTGTAACTAAATAATCAGAATGACAACAAAATGGCTGCTGCCTTGAAAATAGGTAACTTAACATAATTTCATTAAAAAATTTTAAGTTACAGCCCTGATAATATTCTGTCACACATTCTTTTCCTCTCCTCCTTTTCTATCCTCCTTAGAATCACCATTTCACTAATATTTATGTGTCTGGCATCATTTAAACTGAGATTTAAAAGCACAAAGATCAGTCAGATGTTAACTGATGAAGGGCCAAACTTAGAATGATAAATGGCGCCAATTTCGGAACGTCCTTGACACTGCGCATGCGCAGTAGGGGCGAAGTGTGGAGGGCCTTTCAGGACATGTTTTCTTTAGTTTTAGATGCAAATTTTGGGGATTGGGGGGCAAAATTTGTGTTTGGCCCTATATTTTAAGAGTTAGCACCAGCTATGTCTGGGTCATTGGTACAGTATAAAAATATGACCAAAATTCCATCATTGAATACTCCTGTTTACTGAATACTTTTCACTGACAAACAGTCTATTCATTTATCAGAGTTCCCCTGTAGTGAGGGTGCTGTATATATAAGGCTTATTTAACCCTTTACCCAATGCAGACGATATCAAAATTTATTATTTTAAATGTTAAAAAATTTATAGTAATTTATATATTTTTTATACTTACCAATGACCCAGACATAGCTGGTGCTAACTCTAAAATATTCAGGGCCAAACACAAATTTTGCCCCCAAATCCCCAAAATTTGCATCCAAAACAAAAAGAAATCATGTCCTAAAGGACCTCCATACTACTCCTCTACTGCGCATGCGCAGTGATGCAGACGTCCCGAAATTGGCGCCAATTATCATTCTTACTGGCAGTGCCTGGTCAGCGCTATGTACTCAGCGGGGAGGCAAGAGTTCCCAACTCCAGGGAGGGCCATCCCCGTCTGGGTCATTGGTAAGTATAAAAAATATATAAATTACTATAAATTTTTTAACATTTTTATACTGTACCAATGACCCAGACTTAGCTGAATAGTAAACAGGCTGGAGGGCCTAGGACATAGAGGAAAATCCAATAAGCTCAACTATATAGTAAAGAGTTAACCCCTTAAGGAGAAAAGGAGTATTAGGCTTTACATGTATCTTTCTTATTTAATATTAAATTAGAAAGATACACCACCCTTAATAATTGAGCACAATAACATTCATGTTCTCTATTAACATCCAGTATATCCCTTATACTAATTATTTTTAAAGCAAGCCAATAAATAAAGTAGTCCAGAGAATTGAGACTCTTTATAGTCATTTAAAAGTGTCCGAGTATTGTATATTAAAGCCCGTTTGACACTTGACATATACAATTCCTTCACACCGAGCTACACTTTAAAAATAAGACATGAATGAATTTTAACATTAATATTACACTTTAAAACCATCCCGGAAGCGACTCAGAAATACTGACTTGGAGGAGGCATTCCCTTGCTTTTCACTATAAAGCAGGTGACCTAAGGGAACACCCGCCCCCCCCCCCCCCCCCCCCCTTCCCCTTGCCCTGGGTCAAATAGTCCAGAGCGAAGAGGGCAGCCGGACGGAGTCACTGCCGGAACAGAAAGCCTGCATAACTATAGTTGCAACTGTTTAGTGGACGACATTCTGAGCAACAGATAACGGACCTAAACAATGCAGGTCTCCAAAAATGGACTCAATATTTCTGAGATAAAAATTCGTAAATGTGGATGGCTGAGACCAATAAGCAGCCTTCATTAAATCTGTAATAGCAACACTATTAGCATAAGCCCAGGAAGTAGAAAGAGCTCTTACTTCATGAGCAGAAATCTTAAGCACAGACTGCTGAGAAGAAGATAAATCATCATAAGCAGTACGGATAGTTAATTGAATCCATCTAGCAATAGAATGGACCGAAATGTCCTTTCTATTAGGCATCAAAGACAGAAAGAAACGTTTCCGTCCCTTTCTGATAAACTGAGATCTCTGTTTATAGATACGTAACGCTCTAACAGGACAGAGTAAAGGCCTACGCCCGTCTGAAGACGGAAGAGCCTTAATAACAATAGGTTCTGGATATTTATTAGGAGCCTGATTCTTAGCTAAAAAACCCACATTAGTAGTGAAGGTGATAGTGTTCCCAACACTACGATAGTGAGAATCATCCACCGACAGTGCATGAAGCTCACTGACTCTTCTAGCAGAAGAGAAAGCTAAGAGAAAAGCTGTCTTATAAGATAAGAATTTGAAATCTACTGTCCCAAGAGGTTCAAATGGCTTTTCCTTCAATTTAAGAAGAACCCAAGCTAAATTCCACTTAGGAATTAATCTAAGAGTTCTGGGTCTATTTATTGAAAAGTTTCTAACCAACTTAGATAAAGAGACATTAGATCCAATTTGTAAACTATCATGATGTGCATAGGTATCAGATAACATAGATCTATAACCCTTTATAGTAACAGGCTGCAGTTTGATTTCGTCAAACAAGTATACTAGAAAGTTTGCAATGTCTGGTATAGAGGGATCGAATATATCTACAGAATGATCCCTACACCAACGACGAAAAACCTTCCACTTAGCCGCATAGTTTAGCGAAGAGGAGGTCCTCCTACAGTTAGAAATCGCGTCCACTGCTCGTCCTGTAAAGTGTTTGCCATGCAAGAAGGACCGCACAACAGAAAAACGTGAAGGTTGAGACCTTGCGGGTTGTGATGGAGTTGGCGCGATTTCCCCTGCGAAAGAAGATCCTCTCGTGGAGGAAGCTTCTGCGGTAGGTCCCACAACAGACACCTGAGTAGATTTATCCACGATCTCTGTGGCGACAGAGATGCTACCAACAGAATCTTGCATTGAGATTGTTTTATCTTTAGCAATACTTGTTGAATTAACGGCGCTGGAGGATACGCATATCCTATCATTCCGTCCCAAGGGATCGACAGAGCGTCTACTGCAAAAGCTCTTGGATCCGGACACGGAGACACATACGCCTGCAACTGATTGTTGAGATGTGTCGCAAATAAGTCTATCATTGGCCGTTCCCATTGGTAGCAAATCTGATTGAATACTTGTTTGTTGAGAGTCCGCTCCGACGGCAACAAGCGACCCTTTCGTGAAAGGGAGTCTGCTAGCACATTCAGACGACCCGGTATGTGACGGACCGAAAGAAGAACGTGATGTTCTAGCGCAAACAGAAGGATTCTTTCCGTTAGATTGAACAACGGAACTGAATGAGTGCCTCCCTGATTCCGTATATACGCCACTACTGTCGTATTGTCGGATAGGATTTGGACATGAGCATTGTGAATAATGTCCATCCAGTGACGTAACGCAAGCCAAATTGACATCATTTCCTTGATGTTTATGTGCTTGCACAGGAATTGCGGATCCCAAAGACCCTGGCATCTCGAATCCGTTGGGATTAATGATGCACCCCAACCTGTTTGACTGGCATCCGTCATAATGCTAAAACTCGGATCCGGCAACTGCAGCGGAACTCCCTGAGTTAACCACTGAATGTTTGCCCAAGTCTGAATCTCTTGTTTCACTTGATCTGACAAGAGAACGTCTATATCGAGCGAATGAATTTTCACACTCCAATTCTGAGTCAAGAAAATTTGAAGAGGACGTGTGCGTAACCGCCCCATCGGAATGAGATCCGCGGCGGCTCCGCACAGACCTATCAGTCTCATAAATTCTCTCGCCGTGACTTTGTCTGCGTGCAGACAATAGCGAGTGTAACAACTGACTAATTTCGCTCTGGTTAACGGCAGACGAACGAGATTGTTGTGCGTCTCGAAGCTCATTCCCAGATGAGTGAATGACTTGGACGGCACCAGATCCGACTTCTCCTCGTTTACTATAAAACCGAGACGTCGGAGCAATAGAAGAAGATTCTGAACATCGTTCTGAAGCGTTAACTCGTTGCCGTACCTCTGAAGAATGTCATCCAGGTAGGCCGACGTCACCGCAGACGAATGAGCTCGGAAATAGATCATTACCGAGTTCATTACCCGAGTGAAAGCCCAGGATGCTAGATTCAATCCGAAGCACATCGCCCGGAATTGATACACCACTCCTAGGACAGCGAAGCGTAGGTACTTTCGGAATGTCGGATGTACCATGACGTGAAAGTACGCATCTTTGAGATCTATGCTTGTTGCATAATTGTTCACCCGAATACTCGCTCTGACCGACCGAATCGTCTCCATATAAAACTTCGGAGCGACGATCAGCTTGTTTATCCAGCTCAAATCTATGACTGGACGGAACGAGCCGTCTGGTTTCGGAACCAGAAACAGATGGCTGTAGAATCCCGGAGATTCCTGGTTTTCTACGACCTCTACCGCGTTCTTCATTAAAAGAGACTGCACCTCTGATAACAGAGCGTCTCCTTTCTGCGGATTTGACGGAAGTTGAGTCCATTTTGGACTTCGAGTTAATGGAGGCTTTCGTTTGAAGGATATCTTTAGACCTTCTGAAGTCACTCCTCTCACCCAAGGGTCGTCCGTAATCGACGCCCATTCTTGTGAAAAGCTCGACAACCTTCCGCCAACCGGTACGCGATAGAGGTTTAAGCCATCACCTCCTGGACCTGCGAGGCCTGCGGTAGGAGAAACCACGTCCTCCACGACCCGCACCTCGCCCCATCGACCTCGGGGCGTTCGACCGATTGTCCCGGCCTGAAGGACGTCCCGAACGAGAGTCGCTACCCTGACGGTCTCTCGAATAAGACCAAGAGGACGCACCGGAACCTCTATAGGAACCTCTCTTGGGCGCATTAGACCCAGAAGTGCCTGTCTTATTCTTGTCTGCTGTATCCGACTTCTTAGAAGCAGATTTGAACAACAGAGAATCCGAAGCTTTCTTTGTAATTTTATCATAAATAGCAGAAAGCTTGCCGTCAAAGAGAAGTTCTCCTGAGACCGAAGCGACTCTAAGAGAGTTCTTCACCTTAGTATCCACTAGTGTGGATGTAGCTAGGGCTGCGTCACGTCTAACCAACTCGAGATTTGGCACTGAAAGGGCGGAGTTACACGTGGAATAAGCTACTGCCCTTGAAAGAAGTCTTAAAGAGGATTGTATATCCTGAAACTCTTTCCCTTGAAGGCGCAGTGATAACGCCTTAGTAAGGTGATCTGCGTAAGATAAGGCATCTAAATTGGCTCTGTTAGATGCAATAGCTGTTTCCAACACCGCGGTTGGAATAGAAGCCGACGACGGTAATGATAGCTCTAAGTCTTCCGCCTCGTCGTCCATACGCAGAGGAACTCTCGGTATACCCTGTCCTGCCGTATCGAATTTATTCCTTGCATTAATGAAAGGCAGGTTGAGAGTATTAGCGGACAAGAAACCTGCTTTCCCCGTCCTGGAAGCAAGTTTAAATATAGCGTCATTCAATAATTCAAATGTTCTTGCAACATTATTGGACTGCGACGGAAACTCGGGAGCGATGTCCCTGAACCGCTCAAAAAATTCAGAGTCCAATGACGCTATAATCCTCTTGTCCGGAACCGCAGCAGTCTGGCCCGACGGAACAACTTGAGGAAGAAAGTGCCGGATGAAGTCCACGGCAGCTTTATGTTGTTCCGAAAGGGATAGCTCCAAGTCATCCGTATCCCTTTCACCATCCGGTCGGACCTCATGATGTTCCCGGTCGTCCGCCCCCGATGCTTCGGCGGAGCGTACCGACCCAGCGCCGTCGGATAATTCTCGATCCGACACCGTTTCTGTCGGCTGCTGGGATGCTGCGATAAGCTGTGCTATCTGCACAAGAATGTCCGGCGTCGAGACCTGCGGAGGCGCAGTCTTTCGCTGCTTCGCCGAGGGCAGCTCCGCATCAGATGGCTCCCGCATACTTTTCCTATGCGAACGTCCGGAGTCCATCGGTCTCAAATCCCTGGCTGTCGGATGGTGTGACCTGGTCGCCGAAGAATCCTTGATCGGCGAAGCTGGTAATATATCGGCGGTCACGCAGCCAAGGTGCGGTCGTGTGCGCTGACGAGAAGAGGAAGCCTTAACAGTCTCCGCGGACTGCTTATACAACGGAGCGTCCCGAGCGACGGACGTATGCTCCGCTAAAGACACATTTTGTACCACAACATCTGGTCCCAGATGTTGTTGTACGAGAGAGGGGCCTCTCTCACTCGCGGCCCGGCTGGACCTGGACGAGCTAGGAACCGAACTCAAAGGCTTCCTCCGTTCTCGCTTACTATCCGCCGTCACTGGGTGTGCATCTATTATGTTTATAGTGCTCGCATCACCCAAAATTTCCTCCTGGACCGCATCGGACGAACCCGGCTGCCGAACCATTCGGTGAATGGACGCTACACCGGGCGAGCTAGCGGACGACATTTGTCTAATCTCCATGAGCACTTTTGCCGCTGGCTCTGAATTCATTTGTGACGACGGACGCACACTTGTAGAAGATAACATGGAAACATCACCCTGTTCTGGTTCCTCTGAAATAGAAACTGAGAGAGTAGAGTGACCTTGCGGAGAAAGAGCCGGCATATCCCTTTCTCCAGAAACAACATATCGTGACACACGTTTCCAATGTTTCTCATCCCAATATTCACATATAGGACAGGGATTAATGCGAGAACACTGACTACAATTAATACAATGATCATGAAAGTCAGAGGAAGATTTCTTCCTATTACAATTTGAACAATGTCCCTTCATTGTGAAAGAACAACAACAAGTCCTGGTTACTCGCAAAAACCCCTGACACAAAGATACATAATAACATGATCCATTAATAAATGAAAAAACAATTGCAAATCAAAATAATTTTGAAAAAATATTTTTTCAGAAAAGCCCAAGTTGCTGAAAAGTAACGTTGAGCCCCAATGGATCCGATGGCAAAGTGTGGTCAAAAATTTTAAATTTATATTAAATATTTAATGAGACACTTACGGATAATATAAATGTATCTTATAGTGAGATAAACTACAGCAGAGGCAAACAGCCCCCCTCAAAAAAGGCTGTTGCCAATGTAAACAAACAGTGTAAAAACACCAGAAAACATGACTCCAGGCACTGAAAAAACTGGCCCGGAATCAGTCATCAAATTACACTCTATCTGATGCAAAACAGAGACTCCCAGGGGAGAATCTGCAGAACATCAGATGGAAGATGCAGAACACAAACGTTATACACCCATGGGTGAAAACGTAACTATGGGGAAAATAACAAAAAACATTCTGTAACCAAGCAACTCTCCCAGGAAATTTTAGAAATGAACTTTCTCAAAAATATGCCAAAAGCATGGGAGAATTGCAAGGGGGGACTTTAGAAGGCTAGGGGAGAGGAAACACTGAATAAGCAGCGCAACATTTAGCAAGAATGACAACCAGAGGCCCATGCCTCGAAAATAGGCAACTTAACATAATTTCATCAAAAAATTTTAAGTACAGCCCTGATTATTTTTTGTCACTTTTTCCTCTCCTCCTTCTATCCTCCTTAGAATCACATTTTCTCCAAAAATTACGTGTCTGGCATCCTTTAAACTGAGATTTACAAGTACAAAGATCAGTGAGATGTTGACTGATGAAGGGCCAAACAGAGAATGATAATTGGCACCAATTTCGGGACGTCCTTGACACTGCACATGCGCAGTGGGGGCGTAGTATGGAGGTCCTATAGGACATGATTTCTTTTTGTTTTGGATGCAAATTTTGGGGATTGGGGGGCAAAATTTGTGTTTGGCCCTGGTTTTGTTAGAGTTAGCACCAGCTAAGTCTGGGTCATTGGTACAGTATAAAAATATCATTTTTTTAAATTTTTCAAAAAATTTCAACAAAACCATATCATGTGACCCCTTGTTGGAACGGGCTCGACGAGCTCATTCCAATGAGGGGTCAAATGATATGGGTTTTTTTTAATTTTTTTGAAAAATATTTTTTCAACTGCTGAATTTGCATATTACGTGGGCGGATGCGGCCGATTCGTTGGGTAAAGGGTTAAGCTTGATGATGTTCCTGCTGACAACCTACCTGAGATGTCAATTAATTTTACACATCCTAGATATCTCAGGGCATCTTTGTAGTAATCTGCATGATTTCCCATCAATTTGTGGTAATTGCTACTAAGCTCATAGAATCTTCCGTGCACTGAAGTAACTCCATCTATGTTGTCAATTAATGCTCTGCTCTCTTCAACTATGACCTGAAAATGACAAGAATTTGATTTCCCTTTATTTATTGCAAGAAACATGAAAAGGCAATGCACAGGGAATGACCAAGACCTTCATGTATGACTTCTCCTCAGTGCTGTACAACTTATTGTTACAATATTTTGTCAATGTCCTTAACATTTGTATAAAGTTTGATGAATTTTTCTCAAATCAGATCACTGATCTCTATACAGCAGGATTGCTGGAACACTCATTGTTTCATACAGAAAAGGGTCTCAACTACTGCCATCTTAGGAGAAGGGGGAGGGGGGGGGGGGGGGTAAATGTTGCTAGAAATAAACAATTCTCAACAACAAAAAAACTTCTGAAAGGTTTTCAATTTCCCAATGCCTCACAATCAAGCCAGAAAATAAGCAGACTGTCATCTGCAAAATGAGGACCCCAGAGGGTGAATTTAGTGATGTTACCCTGCACAGCAGGGTAGCATCAATAAATTTACCCTCTGTGAACCTCAATCTGAAGGAGTCTCAAAACTAAACAGAAAGAGGTACCCAGAGGATAAATTGGCCCACTGTATGGGATAGCATCATCAAATTCACCTTCTGGGGACCTCATTCTGCAAATGTCAGATTGCTTATTTTCAGGCCTGCTCACAATCATCGAACACTTTTTAAAATATGTACTTTGATGTCTGTGAAAAATAAATATGTTGAAGATATACAAATTGAATATTTACAACATATTCCGGTTCTATTGAAAAACAAGTTGATACAGTGTTACTAGCTTTCATGCTAGGCATTCACCAGGAATTCTGATAGATTGAAAGCTGTTATGCTGTGACTACAGTAACAGCTTTCAGGTCGTCAAGTGTCATCGATTTGATTGATGGCATCTTAAGGGGGGAAGGGGAAGATTGTATTGCAGCATTTTTTGCTGACATTCCAGCAATCCAGTTGAAGAGAGAACAGTAAATCAGATCCAGGTTATGAATCAATGAAAGTGTCAATGACACTGTAGCTTAACTTGTGTGTTGTGTTTGATGAAAAGGATAATGTTCGATGTTTATGAAAGGATTGTGAAATAAGACAAGAATTGTGATAATTGGGAATATGTTCATTTCTGTTCCCTGTATGCTATGTTTTTGATAAAAATAATATGAGGTGTACACTGTACTGAAAAGCTGAGAGGTGGGTTAATATGACCTCACAGTTAATGTATGCGGCCCTCACAGTTAACGTATAGCAATGAAAGCTACCAAGTTACAGTGAAATTATTCCAAAACGAGTCATCCAATCAAGTTACATTGAAATCCCTTCATAAATATGGCATGTAGACTGTGCTAAAGGTTTTCGGGTTTTGGGCCCCTGTAGCCGTCAGTTTCCCAATTGCGTCCAAAGGGGACGTTCTCATCTAGACATTATATGAAGTCAACCTACAAAGTTACAATGAAATTCCTTCATAAATATGACCTGTAGACTCTACTAAAGGTTTTTGGGGTTTTGGGCTCAGGCAGCCATCAAGACTGAATGATCATGACCAAAAGGGGATGTTCTCATCTAGACATTATTTGGAGTCATCCTACCAAGGTACAATGAAATTCCTTCATAAATATCACCTGTAGACTGTGCTAAAGGTTTTCGGGCTTCAGGCCCCTGCAGCCGTCACAGTTGCCTAATGGTGTCCAAAAGGGGCTGTTCTCATCTAGACATTATATGAAGTCAACCTACCAAGTTACAATGAAATCCCTTCATAAATATGAACTGAAGACTGTGCTAAAGGTTTTTGGGCTTCGGGCACCTGTAGCAATCACAGTTGACCAATCACCACCAAAAGGGGATGTCATCATCTAAGCATTATATGGAGTTAACCTAACAAGTTACAGCGAAATCCTTCCATAAATACGACCTATAGACTATGCTCAAGGTTTTTGGGCTCAGGCAGCTATTAAGGCTGAATGATCGCGACTAAAAGGGGACGTTCTCATCTAGACATTATTTGGAGTCATCCTACCAAGCTACAATGAAATCCCTTCATAATTATGACCTGCAGACTGTTCTAAAGGTTTTTGGGCTTCGGGCCCCTGTAGCTGTCACAGTTGCCCAATTGTGTCCAAAAGGGGACGTTCTCATCTAGACATTATATGAAGTCAACCTACCAAGTTACAATGAAATCCCTTCATAAATATGACCTGTAGACTGTGCTAAAGGTTTTCGGGCTTCGGGCTCTGGCAGCCATCATGGTTGAATGATCGCAACCAAAGGGGACAGTCTCATCTGGGCATCATCTGGAGTGATCCTACGAAGTTACAATGAAATCCCTTCATAAATATGACCTGTAGACTGTGCTCAAGATTTTCGGGTTACGGGCACCTGTAGCCATCACAGTTGACCAATCATGACCAAAAGGGGATGTCATCATCTACGTATTATATGGAGTCAACCTAACAGGTTACAATGAAATCCTTCCATAAATATGACCTTTTGCCCATGCTAAAGGTTTTTGGGCTCAGGCACCCATCAAGGCTGAATGATCGCGATCAAAATGGGATGTTCTCAAGTTCGAGCCCAAATATGAATCCAGGGGGCCGATTTGAACAAACTTGAATCAGATCCATAATGCTGTATACCAAATATCAAATGATTCTGCCCACTTGTGCGGGAGAAGAAGATTTTTTAGTAATTTCTCTAATATACATACGGTGCTATCGGAGTTATGCCCCCTATGGAGCACCAAGTGGGCATGTCTATTTCAATTGAACAAACTTGAATTGACATATGGTAATGAACATCCATACCAAGTTTCGAGCAAATCGACCTAGCGGTTTCAGAGGAGAAGTTCTTTAAAAAATGTTCATGACGCCGGACGGACGACGACGACGGATGGCAAGTGATAAGTTTAGCTCCCTTCGGTGGGCTAAAAATCAATCCCTTTCAAACCTTGTTACAAATTCCATGACTTTTCCAAAACTTCAACCCTTCCAGCCCATTTTCCAAAACTTTTCAAAGCCCTTGAATTTTTTTTCAAAATTCCATGACTTTTCCAGGATTCCATGACCCATACTAGCCCTGCAAATATCAACCCAGGGACTAGGATTGAACAAGCAAATTCAGTGAATTCATGTCTCTCACTGGGCAGCAGTTTCAAGGGGAATTAATGCATCCAGTGGAATATAGTTGAGTTGCAAGTGGAAGTTATTTAGAAGAGACAGAACAGACAGTGCTTCAGACAGTGGTTATCAGATTTATTTTCACGGAGGTCACTGTGAAAGCAAGTAAAGTGATGTGGAGTATAACTGTGAGAATCACTAAACATTAAGACTGTATGATAAGACATATTACATTAAACTGATGTGAAAAGTAATCCACAAAAGAAATTTCTTTGAAATTGGTTGACTCTAAGGAAAGTTAGAGACTGGAAACCATCAGCCAATCAAATTTAAGCAACCTAATTAAATATGCGCAGAAAATGCCCATGTTCGAACTTGGACCCACAATTGATGAAAGTGATCTGCTACCCAAATTTCATCAATCAAGTTAGAGTCTGGAAACAAAAAACAAAGAAGGTGTCACTTACTGTGTATTAGTAGTAGCACCGAATAAATCAAAGTTTCCCTAATTTTCATAATTTTTCCATGTTACTAAACATTCCTACAAAAATTTATTCAAATCAGAACTTTCATACAGAAGTTCTGTACCAAAAACTGATTGCACTAATTTTGGTACAAAATGGCTGCTGGCAGCCATCTTGAATTTTGGACCGCAACCAAAAACACTTGTTCTCGTCTCATGGTGATAACAAAGGTACCCAAGAAGTTTCGTAAAGACCGGTTCATAAATACGGCCTCTAGCCTGAGCCGAAAAGAAGTTGTGTACAAAAAACTGATTGGACCTAATTTCGGTACAAAATGGCCACTGGCAGCCATCTTGAATTTTAGACTGCACCCAGAAACACTCGTTCTCATCCCAAGGTGATAATAAAGGTCCCCAAGAAGTTTTGTGAAGATAGGTTCATAAATACAGCCTCTAGCTCAAGCTGTATTGACACATGCACTTACTTTGTATAAGTAGCACTGAATAAATCAAAGTTCATCTAATTTGCATAATTTCTGCTCGAGAACAAAATCCGTATTATATGTGATGTATTACATGTTACTAAACATTCATACAAAAATTTATTCAAATCTGAACTTTCATATAGAAGTTCTGTACAAAAAACTGATTACACCAAATTTCAGGAACGAAATGGCGGCTGGCGGCCACCTAGAATTTGGGACCAAACCCCAAAACACATATTCTGGTCTCACAATGATAACAAAGATACCAAAGAAGTTTCATGAAGATTGGTTCATAAATACGGCTTTTAGTCCGAGGTGTGTTGACGCACGAGGCAGACGGACAGATTTTCGGTACAAAATTTTCCACATTCGAACTTGACCTAGGTATTGATTAAAATAATCCATCTATGAAATTTCATCGAAATCGGTTGATTTTAAGGAAAGTTAGAGTCTGGAAACCGTCAGCCAATCAAATTTCAGCAACCTAATTAAATATGCGCAGAAAATGCCCATATTCAAACTTGGGCCCACAATTGATGAAAGTGATCTACTACCCAAATTTCATCGAAATCTGGTCAATGTAAGGAAGGTTAGAGTCTGGAAACGAAAAACACGGAAGGAAGGAAAGACAGAAGGACATCCAGGATTTAATATCTCCCATTTTTTTAAAAAAGCGGGAGACAACAAACATGAATCTAACCCTCCTAGAGATGTTGTATACCATATATGAAAGCATTCTGACAGTCTAAAGAAGAAGATTTTAAAAACAAGTCGGAACAGGACCCAAAATTTTCAGACTTTAAAAAAAAATTTCCATCTCAAAATTGAACAAAACGCATAAAAAAATTAAAAAAAAAAATAATTTCCGAATTTTGGTCCAAAATTTTGGAGTCACCAAATTTTGGTCCAAAATTTCCAAGTCTGAACCTGTCCCAAAATTTTCAGGCTAAAATTTTTTTTTTTTTTGGTCTCAAAATTGAACAAAGCACATAAAAAATCACCAAACAAAATTCCGAATTTTGGTCCAAAATTTCGGAGTCCAAACTGGACCCCAAATTCTCAAACATTCTCAACACATAAATTTTTTTTTTTTTTTTTTTTTTTTTTTTGGGGGGGGGGGGGGGAGGGAGGTGGGGGGGTGTTGGGGGGGATTTTGGTCCAAAATTTCTAAGTCCGAGCCAGACCCAAACTTTTCAATCAAGGGACCCGATTTGAACAAACTTGAATCTGCCCACATCCCGCCCTCCTGAACCCCCACCCCCTCCCCCCCACAAGAGATGATGTATACCAAATGTTAAAGGATTCTGACTGGTGGATTTGAAGAAATTTCCTCATATTGCACTACGTTAAAATTCGGGCTACCATAGGGAACCTAAAGGGAGCGTGGTTGCTCAGTTGTAAACTGTTGGACTTCTATGCTAGCAGTCCCGGGTTCGATCTTGAATCTGACCCCCCTATAGATGTTGTATACCAAATATGAAAGCATTCTGACTGGTGGATCTGAAGAAGATTTTTAAACAAATTTCCTTAAAATGCACTAAGTTAAACTTTGGGCTCCAATAGAGAGAGCCCAAATACTAACTCAGGAACCCGATTTGAACAAACTTGAATCTGCCCCCCCCCCCCCCCACCCTAGAGATGTTGTATACCAAATATGAAAGCATTCTGACTGGTAGATCTGAAGAAGATTTTTAAAGAAACTTCATCATATTTCAGTAAGTTGAAAATTTGGGCTCCTACTGGGAGCCCAATTATTAACCCAGGGACTCGATTTGAACAAACTTGAATCTACCCCCCCCCCCCCCCCCCCCCCCCCCCCCCCCTCCAGATGTTGTATACCATACATGAAAGGATTCTGACTGGTGGATCTGAAGAGGATTTTAAAAGAAATTTCCTCAAATTCCACCAAGTTAATCTTTGGGATCCAATAGAGAGCCCAAATACTAACTCAGCGACCCAATTTGAACAAACTTGAATCTGACTCCCCTAGAGCTGTTGTATACCAAATATCAAAAGATTTCAACTGGTGGATCTGAAGAAGAAGATTTTTAAAGAATATTCCACATATTGCACTAAGTTAAAACTCGGGCTCCAATAGAGAGCCCAAATCTTAACCCAGGGACACGATTTGAACAAACTTGAATCTGATCCCCCTAGAGATGTTGTATAACAAATATGAAAAGATTCTGACTGGTGGATCTGAAGAAGATTTTTTGGAATTTTTAAAAAAAATTTATGGGTGCTATCAGAGTTATTCCCCTTGTAGTGCCCCCTGTGGGCGCAGCAAGTTTATTTGTATAAACTTGAATTGACATATGATAAGGAACATGCACATTAAATTTGGTTCAATTTGGTCAGGTAGTTTGTGAGGACAAGTCAATAATGTAAAGTTCACGATGGATGATGGACAACAACGGCAGACAACAACGATGACAAGTGATAAGTTAAGCTCCCTTTGGTGAGATAAAAATATAATGAAAGTGTCAATGACTCTGTAGCTTAACTTGATGAAAAGGATAATGTTCAATGTTTATGAAAAGATTATGAAATAACACAAGAATTGTGATAATTGGGAATATGTTAATTTCTGTTCCCTGTATGCTATGTTTTCTATAAAAACAAGAGGGATGTTACATCCCAACGCTCACCTACATTCGCGCTTGATAATGTCGTTCCAATGTAACATGTCTAATATTTAGTTAATATAAATCATTAACTAGGCATTAAATGATTAATGTGGTTTATGTGATGGCTTTGGAAAGTCTATATTTCTGCATTTATTATATATCATTTCAACATAGAATCATTGGATATAAAAGCATTTTTTTCTTTTAGAAATGTTTATGATTAAGAATATGAATTGTGAGGCCAGATATTAAATCATAAATAAGAATTAGGAAAGGCTTTCATAAATTACTGAAATTGTAATTGAAGTACATTCATTGGTTAAAGAGGAGTTGCGGAAAGACATTCGTTCAAGAAAGTAACTATAAGTCCCAACAAAAATACATCACATCAACAACTAAAATAAGCCTTAATGTTACTAGTAACAAGTATGAGAAAGTATTCAATAAAAAAAAAAAAGTTAAAAAATTTTTTTTTTAAAGAAAGTGAATATAAGTCCCAAAAATCCCCCTCAAATTCCTCAAATATGCATGTAATAAGGGCGCAACGTTACCGCAATGTAGTTCAGTAACCCATGTGTACAATATCAATTGCCTGGAAAGACACATAGAAACAGAACTCACCTTAACACCTCACCTTAACACAAACTTTTAGAACTTAAAATTGAGTAAGTCAGGGAAAAACGTGAACATTGTGACTGAAAAAAAGAAAAGAAATCAGTTAAATTTCTGCATACAGTAGGGTTAATACCTACAGTTGTTATTGAAATGAGAAAATAAACAGTAATGAGAGGTGAAGGCACCACAATCTGCACAAAACCTGACTTTAACGCAAATTCTTACAACACCTAAACGCTAATTCTTACAACAAGTTTTGGCAGAAAATCAACCTCAAATTCCTCAAATATGCATGTAATGAGGGCTAAATATTACTGCAATGGAGTTCAGTAACCCAAGTGTAGAATATTAATCACCTGGAAAGACACATAGAAACACAACTCACCTAAACACAAAGTTTACTAAGTTTTACAACTTAAAATTTACTAAGTCCGAGAAAAACATGAAAATTTTGACTGAAAAAAAAAGAAAATTTCCGTTAAATTTCTGCATACAGTAGGGTTAATACCTACAGTTGTTATTGAAATACGAAAATCAACAGTAATGAGAAGTTAAAGCAGCACAATCTGCACAAAAGCTGACTTTAACGCAAATTCTTACAACACCTAAACGCAAATTCTTACAACAACTTTTGGCAGAAAATTTTAGGTGAAATTTGGAAAAAAGTTGTAGTATCAGGGTTAAATACTGTTCTGAGAGTCCCCTACAACCTACATATGCAATATCAAAGGCCTGAGCTCACTGATCTTTGAGAACTCACCTTAACACCTTACCTTAACACAAACTTTTAGAACTTAAAATTTACTAAGTCTGAGAAAAACATGAAAATTTTGACTGAAAAAAAAGAAAAATTTCCGTTAAATTTCTGCATACAGTTGTGTTAATACCTACAGTTGTTATTGAAATATGAAAATCAACAGTAATGAGAAGTTAAAGCACCACAATCTGCACAAAAGCTGACTTTAACGCAAATTCTTACAACACCTAAACGCTAATTCTTATAAGTTTTGGCAGAAAATCAGCCTCAAATTCCTCAAATATGCATGTAATGAGGGTTAAATATTACTGCAATGGAGTTCAGTAACCCAAGTGTAGAATATTAATCGCTTGGAAAGACACATAGAAACACAACTCACCTAAACACAAAGTTTACAAAGTTTTACAACTTAAAATTTACTAAGTCCGAGAAAAACATGAAAATTTTGAGTAAAAAAAAAGTAAATTTTCGTTAAATTTCTGCATACAGTAGGGTTAATACCTACAGTTGTTATTGAAATATGAAAATCAACAGTAATGAGAAGTTAAAGCAGCACAATCTGCACAAAAGCTGACTTTAACGCAAATTCTTACAACACCTAAACGCAAATTCTTACAACAACTTTTGGCAGAAAATTTTAGGTGAAATTTGGAAAAAAGTTGTAGTATCAGGGTTAAATACTGTTCTGAGAGTCCCCTACAACCTACATATGCAATATCAAAGGCCTGAGCTCACTGATCTTTGAGAACTCACCTTAACACCTTACCTTAACACAAACTTTTAGAACTTAAAATTTACTAAGTCTGAGAAAAACATGAAAATTTTGACTGAAAAAAAAGAAAAATTTCCGTTAAATTTCTGCATACAGTTGTGTTAATACCTACAGTTGTTATTGAAATATGAAAATCAACAGTAATGAGAAGTTAAAGCACCACAATCTGCACAAAAGCTGACTTTAACGCAAATTCTTACAACACCTAAACGCTAATTCTTATAAGTTTTGGCAGAAAATCAGCCTCAAATTCCTCAAATATGCATGTAATGAGGGTTAAATATTACTGCAATGGAGTTCAGTAACCCAAGTGTAGAATATTAATCGCTTGGAAAGACACATAGAAACACAACTCACCTAAACACAAAGTTTACAAAGTTTTACAACTTAAAATTTACTAAGTCCGAGAAAAACATGAAAATTTTGAGTAAAAAAAAAGTAAATTTTCGTTAAATTTCTGCATACAGTAGGGTTAATACCTACAGTTGTTATTGAAATATGAAAATCAACAGTAATGAGAAGTTAAAGCAGCACAATCTGCACAAAAGCTGACTTTAACACAAATTCTTAGAACACCTAAACGCAAATTCTTACAACTTTTGGCAGAAAATTTTAGGTGAAATTTGGAAAAAAGTCGTAGTATCAGGGTTAAATACTGTTCTGATAGTCCCCTACAACCTACATATGCAATATCAAAGGCCTGAGCCCACTGATGTTTGAGAAATTAACCTTAACATTAAATCTTACGACGCCGACACCGACGCTGACGCCGACGCCCGAGGTTATGACAATAGCTCACCACATCTTACAGATGTAGGTGAGCTAATAATATGAGGTGTAGATTGTACTAAAGAATTGAGGGGTGGGTTAATGTGGCCCTCACAGTCAATGTATGTGGCCCTCACAGTTAATGCATGTCAATGAAAGTTACCAAGTTACAGTGAAATTATTCCAAAACCAGTCATCCTATCAAGTTACAATGAAGTCCCTTCATAAATATGGCCTGTAGACTGTGCTAAAGATTTTCGGGCTTTAGGCCTGTGTAGCCATCACGGATGACTGATCGCAACCAAAAGGGGAAGTCCTCATCCAGACATTATACTGAATCATCCTACCAAGTTACAATGAAATCCCTTCATAAATACGACCTGTAGTCTGTGCTAAACATTTTCGGGTTTTGGGCTCAAGCAGCCATCATGGTTGAATGATCGCGACCAAAAGGGGACATTCTCATCTAGACATTATATGGAGTCAACCTACCAAGTTACAATGAAATCCCTCAATAAATACCACCTGTGGACTGTGCTAAAGGTTTTCGGGTTTTGGGCTCGGGCAGTCATCATGGGAGACAAATCGCAACCAAATGGGGAAGTTCTCATCTAGACATCATACGGAGTCATCCTACCAAGTTACTATGAAATCCTTCCATCTTAAATATGACCTGTAGACTGTGCTAAAAGTTTTGGGGTTTCGAGCTTGGGCAGCCGTCACGGTTAACAGATCGTGACCAAAAGGGGATGTTCTCATTTAGATATTATACAGAGGCATCCCACCAAGTTACAATGAAATCCTTTCATAAATACAACCTGTAGACTGTCAGGGGTGCAGGAATTCAAATTTAGCATAACCTGAAAACCGGTTATGCAAATTCTTTTTTGCATAACCCAATTTTTTTTGCATAACCCATTGTAGATGCCGAAGGCATCTACAGCGAGTTCCGAAGGCACGAGCAGATTAGGGGGGTCTGGGGTTCTCCACCCAGAAAAATTTTGAAATGTGCTATCAAATGAAGCCTTCCGGTGGCTTTGGGGCTGAAAATTCACTTTATTTTTTGGTCACCAAAATCACCTTTTTTAAACAGCATGTTTCAAATTTTCATGATTGTTACATGTACTAATTTGGAAATTTTAATTCACGCCGTCAGTGTACGTTTTCACATTGTTCAAGGCACTGCCTTTCAACCCTCTTAATTTCGCTTCCTTCTGTATATAATCCCACATTTCGCTGCATATTGTACAACGTAAGTTTTCAATTTTGCCGTTCTCATTGAGATCATATAAAAATTAAAATTTTTTAGTAAATTTTGTTTCTTAACATACCTACCACAATTGTTTACAATTGGCTGTAACATAAGTGCAAGCCCTACTTCGGAACTAACTCAAGCTTTTAGAATCTTTTCCAAACGAGTTGGAAAAGTACTAGAGTGCAAAAGCACGAAAAAGATCGAAAAAAGGGTCGAGCGAGACCAGCGCTCGAAATTACAGGTACTCTCTCTGCACACCTCTTGCGTTTACCGAGCGCATGCGCAACAACCGTGACGTCAATTCCGTATTTCCGCCAACGAGAAGTTTGTGATTTAGCGGGGAGGCATCGATATCAAAGATATCCCCAAGGAGGGTGGGCCTCCGGTAAACAATTGTGGTAGGTATGTTAAGAAACAAAATTTACTAAAAAATTTTAATTTCTTTTCAACCTACTCACAATTGTTTACAATTGGCTGAATAAACAATAGGAGGAGGTGAATCACATAACCAATACCAACAAGAGTAGCAGAACGAAAGCAAGGATGGCAGAGAACAAAAACTAAAACCTGTAATGAAGAAAGAGAGAAGGCACCTGAAAAGAACAAGGCTGAGAGAAGCGCAACCTCGACAAAAACAATTTAACGAGGGTGCACCACAGCCTGAGCAGCAACGAGAGGGCCTAAAGAATAAAGGTCCTCAGATTGCTGCTGAAGGTGGCGGAGATAAAAGGAGGAGAAGGTAGAAGCATTCCTCCAGTAAGCCGCATTCATAACATCACGGAGCGAAACAGAATTGGAGAACGCCCAGGATGTAGAAATGGCACGAACCTCGTGAGCATTAAGCCGGTTCGAAACAAGATCCGATGCAGACAAGCGAGAATAAGCCAGCTTGATTGCAAGACAGATCCACCTGGAAATAGAATGGGAAGAGATAGACTGCCGCTTAGGAATGAGAGACAGAAAGAATCTCTTCCGATCCCTCCTAATGAACTGAGTGCGAGTAATGTAAGTCTTGACCGCACGAACAGGACAAAGAAGAGGCCTCCGTCCATCTACAGCAGGGAGAGCCCGAATGCAGATGGGAGGAGGTACCGAATCGGGGAGTTGATTCTTAGCCAGAAAAGAGCAATCAGTAGTGAATGTGACACTGTTAGCCTCATTTCGGAAGAAGGCAGAATCAACAGATAGCGCATGAAGCTCACTGACTCGACGAGCAGAAGCAAACGCTAGAAGAAAAGCCGTCTTATAGGTGAGAAAACGCATGTCGGTCTCAGATAAAGGCTCGAAAGGCGCCCCCTCCAAACAGTGCAACACCCATGCCAAGTTCCACTTGGGTGTAAGACGCAAAACTCGAGGCCTCTTCAAAGAAAAGTGCCGAATAAGTTTGGAGAGGAAAAGATTACGACCGATACACCGCTTTCCCACATAAGAGAAAGTATCAGACAGCATAGACCGATAGCCCTTAATCGTAATAGGCTGGAGGCCCTTGGAGTCAAAAAGAAAAACCAGAAAATCCGCAATTTGAGCGATAGACGGATCACGGTAATTCACATTGTGATCTGAACACCAGCGGCAGAAAACCTTCCACTTGGCGGCATAAGTCATTCCAGTGGAAGGTCGCCGCGATGCAGAAATGCACTCCACTGATCGTCTCGAAAAACCTCTACGTCGGAGACTGGACCTGATAAAAGACAGGCGTGAAGGGACAGGCTCGCCAGGTTGTTGTGATACTTCCTGGGACGACCCTGTGAAAGAAGATCGCGACGTAGAGGTAGACAAATCGGTCGATCGGCCAATAGAGGCCGCAGCAGATTGATCCACACCCTCTGTGGAGACAGGGGTGTGATCAGAATGATCCTGCAACTGCAAGCACGAATCTTCGCTAAAACTTGAGGAAGAATCGGTGCAGGAGGAAAGGCATAGCCAACCCAGCCTGTCCAGTCCAGAGACAGAGCGTCTACTGCAAATGGCAGAGGATCTGGACAAGGGGAGACAAAAGTCTCTACCTGATGATTCCAGCGAGTAGCGAAAAGGTCGACCTGAGGACGACCCCACTGCTCGCAAATCGCCTGAAACACCGACCGATGTAGCATCCATTCGGTTGGAAGGACACTGTCGCGTCGGGACAGGGAGTCTGCTAGGACGTTGAGACGCCCGGGAATGTGTCGAATGGACACCCGAGCGTTCACATCCCGCGCCAACAGAAGAAGATCCCGAGACAGCCGATACATAGGAATCGAATGAGTGCCTCCCTGATTCCGTATGTAGGCCACTACTGTCGAATTGTCCGAAAGAAGTAGGACAACATGGTCCGACAGATGAGGGATCCAAAGCCGAAAACTCAACAGAAGAGCAAGGAGCTCCTTCTGGTTGATATGAAGGCCCACCTGCTCGCTGTCCCACTCTCCGTGAGGAGACAGACCGAGAGGGTCCAACGTCGCACCCCAGCCCCGATCGCTGGCATCCGCAGTAAGGATGCGATCGGCCAAAGGAAGATCCAACGGAACACCCTGTGTCAGCCAGGGAATATCTGCCCAAGGGCGGAGGTGACAAAGCAGAGACCGAGGAATAGTGAGTTCCAGGTCCAGCGGATCTACATTCGGACGCCAATGATCCAACAGGAAGTGTTGGAGAGGTCGGACAAACAAGCGACCGAGCGGAATGAGATCGGTCACCGAACCGCAAAGGCCCAGCATCCGAAGGAAAGTCCTGGCCGAGACCGAGGAAGATTGAAGCAGGTCCCGAGTCAAGGCGGAAAGAATCGTCGCCCGAGCCTGGGGAACCGACACTACATTGTGAAGAGTGTCGAAATCCATCCCCAAATGACGGAATCGCTGAGAAGGAAGAAGATCCGACTTCTCGCGATTGACTCTGAAACCCAGCGACGCTAGCAGGCAAAGAAACTGCCGGACATCGAACTCCAGAACAGCAGCATCGTGGTGCCGTTGGAGGATGTCGTCTAGGTAGGCGGACGAAGTCACCGCCGACTGAGTGCGATGGAAAGCAAGCACATGTGACATCAGTCGGGTGAAGGCCCAAGGAGCCAGGTTCAAACCGAACGGGAGAGCTCTGAATTGAAAAACTCGATCCCGAAACGAGAACCGAAGGTATTTCCGTGACGCCAGATGAATGGTTACATGGAAGTAGGCATCCTTCAGGTCGATACTGGCCGCAAAATCGCCCTGATGAACTGAACGTCGAACCGACCGGAAAGTCTCCATACTGAAACGAGGAGCAATTATGTACTCGTTCAGGGTACTCAGATCGATGACAGGACGAAATTGGCCGTTTTTCTTCGGCACCAAGAAAAGTCTCGAGTAAAACCCCGGTGAAAGGGTGTTCCTGACCACCTCGATCGCCCCTTTGGTGAGGAGATTGTCGATCTCCTGCACCAGAAGGTCCCGACGCAGAGAATCTGAAGGGACCTGAGTCGGAAGGGGCACCCGAGATAAACTGGGGTGCCGATGGAAGGACAGTCGCAGACCGGAATGAATGACGTCGAGGACCCAAGAGTCCGACGTTATCTCTGTCCAACGGTCGTAAAACAGCGACAGCCTTCCTCCGACTGGAGGCGAATCGAGGTGAGAACCTTCACTTGCGGCCTCGACGAGGCCCCCGAGAGGAGAAACCACCTCGGGAAGTGACAGAGTCCTGAGACTTTCCAGCCTGAGGCTGCCAGCGGGCCTGGCCACGTCGGCGCTTCTTATGAGCAGAAGGAGCAGACGGAGCCGAAGGCGTCGCCGACGAGGCAGACGCAGCAGCACGCTTGGCGGGCCTGGAACGACCCCCACCCGCAGCAGCAGGTGGGTCAAGCTGTCTCAGCAAAAGCTGGTCCTTCGAATGACGAAGAACTTCGCCACGAACAGCTTCCACGGAACCATGGAACAACTGAGGTCCTACCAAAGAGGCAGACCTCAGAACAGCACGTTGCTCAGAAGGAAGGGATGGTAAAGAATCCAAAACCGCATCCCGGCGTGCCAGCTCCAAATTGGCCGTGTTACAGGCGTGAGCGTGAGTCAAGTTCATAAGAGCCTGTGACAAAACGCGAAAAGGCGCCTGAGCGTCATCAAACTCCCCTGGTGGAAAATATTCAGCCAGAGCAGCGACGACATGGTCCGCGAGAGATAACATACCCAGCATCTCTCGGGACAGGCCCACCATAGACTCAACTACCGACATCGGGAGAACTGCCGACTTAGGCTTAGTCAACCCGAGGGAAGAAGAATCCTCATCCACAGTAGTCATCCCTTGGAAGACTGGTGGAGAGACGGAATCGTAAACACGAAACCGCGATGGAGGCAGGAAGGCATCAGCTCTAGAAAAGAAGGAACCCTTGAGGGCCTTAGAACGCATTTTGGCGTCTAAGCCCTGGAAGGACTCAACCACCTGAGCCGATTGCAGAGGACGCAAAGCCCCGGAGCTAGAAGGCTCAACAGGGTTACGGCGCTCCACAGTGGACCGCGGCCGGACGGTCACAGAAGGCTGGTCGGAAGGTAGAACGTCCGGCAATAAGCCAAAGACGAAATCCAAAGCCTGCCCCAAGACTGACGAGGGGGGACCATCACCTTCAAGATACTCGTCATCCTCCGTAGCAGAGGAGACGTAGCCCAACTCGGGCTGACCAGCAGAAACCTCCTGTGAATACTGTGCAGCATCCAAGGGGCCAGGCGAGACATCTCGGCGACCGACCAAAGGAGGTTGTGCCTCAGGAGGCACAGGGAGGCCAACTTGAGGGTTGCCAGAAAGCAACCGGGTGAGCGCCAAAACGGCCTGGCGCAGGTCACCCTGAGAATCCGTCGCAGCAGAATCGCCCGACGGAGTGTCCTCCCAATGGACCCTTCTGGTAGAAGAACCCAAATCCTCAGAAGAGACCGACGGCAAACGTCGATCGGCAGACAGAATAGGAGCACGGTGAGAAGACACCGGAGGATAGTCCCGATTGTGACGCCCAGGAGCCATCACTGGCCTCTGCGAAACAGAAGGCCCTGCCTGCAAATCCTCGAAAGGGACCGACGGCGCACGTCGATCGGTAGCTGGACCTAGGACACGGTGAGAAGACACCGGAGGATTGTCCCAAGAATGACAGGAACCTGTCATTGACCTCTGCGCAGCAGACGGCCCCAACTGCCTATCCTCTGAGACCGACGGCAAGCATCGATCGACACCCAGACTTGGAACACAGTGAGGAATCACCGGAGGAAGGTTCCGAGAGTGACAGCTAACCGGGGCTGTCACTGACCGCTGCCGAACAACAGGCCCTGGATGCCAACATCCCAACACCATCCCGCTAGCCGGCACACTAGCAGGCGAAGGTGGAACAATAAACGATTCACTCGAGGGACGAGGAATCGCTGCCGAAGCGACCGGCCGGCTCAACCGACTAGGAGCAAACCTAGCCAGATGAGACGGAGCAGACAGCAAACCCGCACAGCCTCGCCGCGAGGCTGGGGGAGGCTGAGAACACACAGACACACCAGCAGATACAGCCTCGGTCCCCCGAGACTGTAGACCATCCCCAGAGGAGATGGAAGAGCCACCATCAGACAGAATAGGATCTGGAGTAGCAACCCCCTCAACAACGGTCGACGGTGTAGGAGGCAGATCGGAGAGGGTTACCGAGCTGACCTCGGAAAAGCTCTCAACGAAAACAGACGCCTCAATAGTGACATCCGAAGACAAAGAGACCGCGGTCTCCTCATCAGGTATCACAGAACAAACACTGTCAACAGTTGCAGAGGAGCTCGCCACAGAAGTCAGATCCGAATCCTGTGTGACAGAGTCACCACGTGCACCAGCAGAAATGTCTGCAACGGCACGGCTACCCTTACCCCGAGAACGAGGGGTTCTAGCTCTGGAAAGAACCACCTTGTTAACAGAAGCCCAAAATTTAGAGGACCAAACCCCACAGATACCACATGATTGGGCCTGAGTGCAATTGTTGCAAGTGACACATGTGGTATGGGAATCGTCCACATGTTTCACCTGCAAACAAGAGGTACAAGGAATAGTCTTAGGCATGATATAAATACAACAATCAAGCTTCCCGCCGACGGAAAACAGAACGAAGGTCGTGTTCACACGTGGGGGAAAGGCAAGATAAAGTGTGAAAAGAACAGCAATAATAATACAAATTAACATTAAATGAGAGTAATAATTTGGTAGCTTGAAAAAGGATACAATCCAGTAGCACACTAAAGACGATTAATAAGTTGTTCACGAAGAATTAATATCATAAACAGCACAAGTCACAAAAATTTCCGACCATGAACAATGGCGGAAAATAAAGGAATTGACGTCACGGTTGTTGCGCATGCGCTCGGTAAATGCAAGAGGTGTGCAGAGAGAGTACCTGTAATTTCGAGCGCTGGTCTCGCTCGACCCTTTTTTCGATCTTTTTCGTGCTTTTGCACTCTAGTACTTTTCCAACTCGTTTGGAAAAGATTCTAAAAGCTTGAGTTAGTTCCGAAGTAGGGCTTGCACTTATGTTACAGCCAATTGTAAACAATTGTGAGTAGGTTGAAAAGAAATAGTTGGAACATGACCACTTTTTAAAAGTATTTCTGTTCACGGACTCTTGATTATTGGCCATTTTGAAAATTCGCGGTACACGTGTTTTTTTATTTACTATGAAAGCCGGGTATATTCTGTTTATACAATCATGTTTTCACTGATAACCACTTTTATGTGGATCGCAAAACATGATTGTAGAAATAGTCTATACCTATTGACCAATCAGCGATGAGTATCGTGTGAAATTAGATCACTTGTTTATTTGTCATGACATGACAACCCAGCCACTTCGAAAAACAATGAAACCCAGTCTCAGCTTGTCGACTCAATCCGACTGTGGTCAATGCACATTGCTTTTAACTGATAAATAATAACGAAACACCCGAACTTGGAGAATTTTTATTTCATTAAAATCATGTAAATGCAGACACTTTTTATTGAATGCAAATAACAACATGCACGATTTATTTCCGGGCACATCAAAGTGGTTAGGCCAAATTTGAAGAAGAACGGAAACACGGTTTTGCCAATTGCTGTTTGCACGAACGATGCACGAACGAAACGGTCGTTCGTGCAATTTCTGCACCCCTGGACTGTGATCAAGGTTTTCGGGTTTTGGGCTCAGGCAGCCATCAGGGTTGACCGATCGCGACCAAAAGGGGATGTTCTCATCTAGACATGACCTCAAATCTGCATATGAAATTTTGTGATGATCAGACAAGAACTATGGGGTGTAGCCTGTGCTAAAGGAAAATGTGAACAGACTCGCAGACTCAAAGACTAACAGACTTCAATAGCTTATCTTGACTTTGTCAAGTAAAGCTAAAATTATGTCTGATATTTTACCCAAGTTAAAATAATTTTTTTTACAAATTTGTTCCTTCAGTGCAAGAAGGCTTTGCAATGCTTCAGCTTTGAAAAGCCTTCTTGCTCTCAAAGGATGAAATACACCACAGCCCATGCTATTCTGTAGATTATGAGGCCTAATACATAAATCAAGAACATGAACTTTTGATGACAAAGAAATAATTACAGAAATAAAAAATAAAATAAAAAGACGCTCACCCACATGCAATTTTACAAAAAATGGCCTGAGGAACAGATCTACTTTGTGGGGCCTAAACTTTTTTTTTTTAACTACTCAATTTGCACATTACATGGACAGATGCAGCCGATTCATTTACAAATATGAAATTACCTGGTAAAATTTGTTCTGGTTGTATGGTAAATTCATTGATGCTAGGAAATAATATTCATCTAACACAGATATTACATTAAACAGAGTCCAAACAGTTATAATACACTGTGGTAGCTTACCTTTGTACCATCAAAATCCTTTGATCTGAGTTTAATATTGCCAATACATGTTAAACAAAGAATCTTTGCTTCATCACTACTTTTAACCTACAAAACAAAAAGATATTTTGAGTGCTAGGCAATAAAAGCCAAAATAATAATTCTGGTTTTCGGGAAGATTGTCATTAACAATTAATTACGATATTGTTCGCTTGTGATGGTTATATATATTCTGTTAAATCATGTTGATAGATTTCAGTGCATTGAATACAATAGACTCAGCTATATTAAGCAGAAATACACTGAGCACATCTATTTGTGTCTCAATTTAATAATAATTTTGATTCCAAATGTATATGTGGTGACCTTGTATCTGAGCATCGTCTGCAGTTAAATAGGCACAGGACGATCAGTCACTTGGGTGAATGACAACGCAATGTTCATTTTTCAACTTTTTACTGAACTTGATATGTTACTCCAATGTTAGTTCAATGCTGTTAAACATTGGACAGACATCACGAGAGGTAACTAAATTGAACAATGAACTTTACATACTAAAAACATGTCTGTGACAACCAAGCAACATTCAAGTAGTGTAACAATCATCTGCCATTGAAAAGAAAAAATTATTTTAGTTTTTTCTCCATGTTGTTCTCCCATTGTGTCTTGATGTCTGCATCATGAAATCATATTGCTGATCAGCACCTTGAACGCACTGAATTTATTCACTGATGTTGTGTACTCAATGCAATGTTGCGACATGCTTGAGGGCTAATGATTTCAAAATTACCTGGAAAACCTTCCATCCACAGACAAAATCTGTTAATTGAGCTTAAATATGATAACTCTTCCTTGAGTTCATTAGTGTTAACGCTGAGTTTTTCAAACACTTCTGGAATGGACAGGAACTGCATTCTCTGAGCGCACTGAGTTACATTTTTGTCAATCCAGAAGGGGCATGGGGAACGATTTCTTTACATGAGTCGATTTTTTTCATTTCTGATGATACCACTATCAATGTTTTTATAGCATGCAATACCCAATTAATCAGATATGTTTTTATAGCCGGCTACATCCAATTAATCAGGAACTGCCTAGCACTAGATATTTTGCCACTTAAATCCTGATCAAATAGCTAATTATGGAAACTAATAAATATGTGATGTCAGACATCAACATGATGTTGTGACATTGTAACAAAATAACTGCTACAAGTTTTTGGTGCCAAAAATTTAGCCAAGTATTTTTTCAGTTTGACAAATAGCAAGTGGTCTTGGAAGTCAATATAACCAATTGCAATAAAATCTGTGCTTGGGCATTATTAAAAAAAAAATTTTGTTGAGGAAGTTGGTAATATCATTAGTGATGAGAAGGGGATTAAGAAACAGTCAAATCTATTACCCTACTGACCCAGAAATAAGCCCATAATCAAAAATAAGCACACCTACCAATTTTTCAGATTTCAGTTTCAGAGTACCCTCATTGTAAATAAGCCAAGTACCTGACTTTGTAATGATAACACTGACCGCAGCCATGCTGGTGCAAGTAAGTTGTTACAAGAAAAAGAACCCCTTACTCAATGCACATGCTATCAAAATTTGTTATTTTAATTATTTTTGTTTCAAATGTTTCCAAAATTTTTAACAAAACCATAAGGTCACACTCCATTGACTCAGGTCGCAGTAAAAATTACCGGTTGCACGCACTTGGGTGGTAAACGTGGCTCTGAGAGCCACATTTACCACCCAAGTGTGCACGACTGTTAATTTTACTGGACCCGAGTCAACGGAGTTTAACACTGTGAAATTTGTTCAATTTAATGTAGTTCTTTTGAGTCTCAACTTATCTTGTAGTGAACGGACTGCAAACACTTTAAAATATGTTCAATTTAATGTAGTTCCTTGCGAGCCTCGACGTGTCTAGTAGTGCACAGTATTACAACTGGAATCAGACGATTGTGAGCTCAAATAACCAGTAATCAGTCAGTGGCCATTTGGGGTAATCGGTTGAACACGGCCGATATCTTTAGGTAAAAGGTTAATGCATTTTTGTTATGGGATTGACCGAGTCACCTAACCATGCATCAACTTTGCGTCAAATTTCGCCTGCAGGTTTTACCTCTCAAAAATAAGCCAGCCATATACTTCTGCCCTCTTTTACTTCATGCACCCCTCAAGCTTATTCCCAGGTCAGTACGATATGAAACAATTACAATTCAAATTTATTATAATTCAGGCTTTGGAAATTGACACCATTTGCTGGACTGAGAACTTTTTGTAAATGACAGCAATTTTCAAGGCTAAAGACTAAATGTGAAAGCATTTGAGTTGGACTCGGAGATACCTTGCAAAATAAGTTATCAGCTAAATGGGTGTTCATTGATTTCTGTTTGTCACCAACATGTGATCATTACTAAAAAGCCACAAATAAAAAGAACGCTTGAAATATGAGATGGATGATCAATATTTGTTAACCCTTTACCCAATGCACAAGCTATCAAACTTTATTTTAAATGCAGTCTGTGATTTCAACATGGTCATGTCTCTATTTCAATATACCACATAAGTAATAAAGCCTTGACATTTTTCTCAGGTTTGGTGAAGCATAGCTGAGAAACAACAAATCGGCTGTTATGATTCATGCTGAAGTGGAACTTGAAGCAGTCTTGTTCAAAGTTGTCCATAAAGAAATCATTTTGTTACCTGTTTCTGTTAACCCTTTATCCAATGCACAATATCAAAATATTTTATTTTAATTTTTCTTTCAAATTTTTCAAAATTAAAAAAAAATATATCATGTGACCCCCTCAGTGGAATGTGCTCGTTGAGTTCATTCCAATGGGTAACGAAATATGGTTTTTTGAAATATTTTGAAAAAACAAAGTTTTTTAACTGCTGCATTTGTAAATTATGCAGGCAGATGTGGCCAATTCATTAGGTCAAGGACACTAACAGAATACTGTAAAGAGGTTAAGTTTCTATCGTACGAAATAACAGCTTTAGAAAGATATTTTCAGTCCTCTGAGGAACAGATATAGTCAAAACTAAGAAAATGCAAAAGTGTTACCTTCTCTTTGATCTTTTCAACAAATTCTGCAGCTTGCTTTGGATCTGTTATATTGAAAGAAAAACAGAATTAACTAGAAACTGTTTTAGCACACTAAAACATATGTCTCCCCTTCCTTTCTATTTAATGCACGGCAAATTATATATACATGAATAATATTGACAAACAAACCAAATATCTAAGGTCTAGGTCAAAAGACAATAAAGTTATGCCCCGGACAAAGTTTCCCTTAAAAAGCACATAAATCTGACCTTCAGGTCAAAGGTCAAGGTCACATGAAGGTCACTATGGTACGCGACACACCGGCTCATGGTGATACATCCACATGCCAAATATCTAAGGTCTAGGTCAAAAGACAAAAAGGTTATGCCCCGGACAATGTTTCCCTTAAAAAGCACATAAATCTGACCTTCATGTCAAAGGTCAAAGTCACATGAAGGTCACTATGGTACGCGACACACCGGTTCATGGTGATACATCCACATGCCAAATATCTAAGGTCTAGGTCAAAAGACAAAAAAGTTATGCCCCGGACAAAGTTTGTATGAGAAGAAGAATATGCACTAAAACAACATGTCTCCCTTCTGGGAAGGGGAGACATAAATACTCAGCGGGCTAGGAGTTAAATATTGTATACATCAATCTATATTAAATTTTGGTGCAGGAGCAAATAAGTTGGTTAAAATTTTTGCAGTTTAAAAAATGTTGATATGTGCACATGTCCACTTAAAGTCATCACATACAGAAGGTATAATCAAAATTGAAACATCTATGTAAAATGAGCTGCATGCAGAAGAATTTATACAGAAATTTGAAGTTCAAGAGGAGAAGCCTGGTTAAAATTATTATAGAATTGAAATTCGGGAATATGTGCATGGTCACTTGTAAGTGATCATGTTTGAGAGGTTTCAATGAAATCAGTTCATAAATGTTGGCCGAGTAATTACTTAAAATTAATTAATTACAAAAATTGATAAAACATAGCTTATATCCCCACCCCTTTCCACTGGAATCAGATTATTCAAGCAAGTGGTAATAAGTTTTGTTTTAGACAAGAAAAATGACAATTCTTATTTATTCACACTAAAATTGTCACCGTGTTGTAATACCATCCTCTAGATGTTAACACTTCACTTAATGAGCTGGCCACATAATTTAAAAGTTTAAAAAAAAATATATTTTTGATTTCAACAAAACCATATCATGTGTCCCCATCACTGGAATGAGTTAGACAAGCTCATTCCAATAATGGGGGCACATGATATGGTTTTGTTGAAATGTTTTGAAAACTTTGAAAAAAACAAGTATGTCCCAACTTCCCCTTTGGGGAGCGGGGTTATAAATATCTTTGATCTAGCTCAACATCCACATGTCAAAAAAAAACAAATTCTGGTCTGGACAATTACTCCCTATTTAAAATACATAAAATTGACCTTGAGGTCAAGGTCACATGAAGATCATGATGACATGTGGTCTCAATGTGATACATCCACATGTCAATCATCTAAGTCCCAGGTCAAAAAACAAAAAAGTTCTGATCTGGACAATTATTCCCTATTTGAAGTACATAAATTTGACCTTGAGGTCAGAGGTCAAGGTCACATGCAGTTCATCAAGGTTGCGGACATGCGGTTTCATGGTGACACATCCACATGTCCCAAAAAAAAAAAAAACAATTCTGGTCTGGACAATTACTCCCTATTTAAAGTACATAAATTTGACCTTGAGGTCAAGGTCACATGAAGGTCATGATGACATGTGGTCTCAATGTGATACATCCACATGTCAATCATCTAAGTCCTAGGTCAAAAAACAAAAAAAGTTCCGATCTGGACAATTATTCCCTATTTGAAGTACATAAATTTGACCTTGAGGTCAGAGGTCAAGGTCACATGCAGTTCATCAAGATAGCGGACATGCGGTTTCATGGTGACACATCCACGTGTCCAAAAAAAAATCTGGTCTGGACAATTACTCCCTATTTAAAGTACATAAATTTGACCTTGAGGTTAAGGTCACATGAAGGTCATGATTGCATGTGACATGCGGTCTAATTGCAATACATCCACATGTCAAATATCTAAGTCCTAGGTCAAAAAACAAAAAAGTTCTGGTCTGGATAATTATTCCCTATTTAAAGTGCATAAATTTGACCTTAAGGTCAAAGGTCAAGGTCACATGAAGGTCATCGAGGTAGACGACATGCGGTCTCATGGTGACACATCCACATGTCAAATAACCAAGTCCTAGGTCAAAAAACAAAAAAAATTCTGGTCTGGACAATTACTCCCTATTTGAAGTACATAAATTTGACCTTGAGGTCAAGGTCACATGAAGATCACAATGGTATGCGACACACGGCTCATGGTGATACATCCACGTGCCAAATATCTAAGGCCTGGCTCAAAAGACAAACAAGTTTTGCTCCGGACAAAGTTTCCTTGAAAAAAGCACAAATCTGACCTTCAGATCAAAGGTCAAGGTCACATTAAGGTCACAATGGTACGCTACACACCGGCTCATGGTGATACATCCACATGCCAAATATCTAAAGCCTGACCCGAAGTACAAAAAAGTTCTGGTCCAGACAGTTTCCCTTAAAAAAGCGCATAAATCTGACCTTCAGGTCAAAGGTCAAGATCACATGAAGGTCACTATGGTACACTGCACACCGGTTCATGGTGATACATCCACATGCCAAGTATCTAAGGTGTAGGTCAAAAGACAAAAAAGTTATGGCCCGGACAAAGTTTGTGTGATGTTTCCCTTAAAAAAAACACATAAATCTGATCTTCAGGTCAAGGTCACATGAAGGTCACAATGGTACACTGCACACCAGCTCATGGTGATACATCCACATGCCAAGTATCTAAGGTGTAGGTCAAAAGACAAAAATGTTTTGGCCCGGACAAAGTTTTGTATGAGAAGAAGAAGAAGAAGAAGAAGAAGAAGAAGAAGAAGAAGAATATGCACTAAAACAATATGTCTCCCTTCTGGGAAGGGGAGACATAATAAATGTTACACAAAAACCTCATATTAACCCTTTACCTAACAAATCAGCTGAATCCATCCACTTAATAATAAACTGTGCAGCTGAAAAAAATTTCCAAACAGTTCAACAAACCCATATCATGAGGCCCCCTACTTGTAATGAAACTGACATGCTCATTCCAATGAAGGGTTACAGGAGGTGGTACTGTTGGAAAAATTGGAGAAAATAAAATTTAAAATAACAAATTTTAATATCGTGTGCCATGGGGTAAATGGTTAACCCAATACCTAACACAACTGAATCAACATTTCATCACTTGAGAACCATAAGGTTCCAGCTTCCAGTTGAAGATAGAACCTTATGGTTCTCACACGACGATTTGCCAAACTATTTCTTGAATAACTACAAATTTTCATTTTCTGCCTCAAAAACATTATTTTTGACACCTCACTGGAATGAGCTCACTCCAATGAAAGGTCATAAGCTATCTTTAGTATAGATTAAAGAAAACAATGAAATTTGGATAGTAAGTTACATAAATAATGGTGGCTATATATGGTTTGTTATGGTAGGCAAAGGGTAAACTGAATTTCTTTTATTTTAGGAATTTTTAACCCTTTGAGCTCTGATGCCATAATACTGAAATTTCAAGCCACAAATTTTTCCCCTAATGCAACTAGGAATTTATCCAATTTAATTTTATTTGTTTGGTTAAATTCCTAGTTGCATTATGGGATAAATTTGTGGCTTGAAATTTTTGTTATTTAACAACAATCTACAGAGGGGTAAAGACAACAGTTTGATAACGAATATTGTTATCACTTATTCACTGAACATTTCAGATATTCCTGAAGTCTCTCCATTTATTTGTGTATCAGCCTCTAAAATAGCATTCAACATCTATGGCTATATCATGAAAACATCTATGGCTATATCATGAAAACAATCATTTTCTTTCAAAGCACTTTATGTATGCTTTAACCCTTTGCCCAACGCAGATGATATCAAAATTTATTATTTTAACTATCATGTTTTTAAATTTTTCGAAAAAATTTTAACAAAACCATATCAGGTGACCCCTCATTGGAACGAGCTCAATGAGCTCGTTCCAACAAGGGGTCACATGATATGGTTTTGTTGAAATTTTTGAAAAAATAATATTTTTTCAACTGCTGAATTTGCGGGCGATTTGTTGGGTAAAGGGTTAAAGAAGTATGGGGCAAACCCAGAAACAAGACTTTTCAAGAAAACAGTTGTAAACAGAAATTGGGTCCAAAAGAAATGTTTATGGGAGAGTGCCTATAATACTTTTTAACAAGATAAGAACACGGGAAACATTTTTCTGACCAAAAATAATTTAGCAATCAGCCAGTTATCAAACACAAAAAATTAAAAATAACAAGAGGCCCCACGTGGCCTGAAGCACTCAACTTGAACAGAACACGATATAAACAGAGTCCAAGAATGAGTCTACAATAAGCAATCCATCTCCATAGGATACATTATCAATCCTTGAGCCCCTCTGGAGTAACAAAATTTTCCCCATATTGTCCTGAGTTAAAAATCTGGGCTCCTGTATTGAGCCCAAATATGAACCAACGGGCTTTATTTTAACAAACTTGTATCTGATGCCCTCCCTCCCCCCCCCCCCCCCCCCTCCTCTGGATGCTGTATGTATAACCAATATCAAAAGATTCGGACCATTTGTTCTGGGGAAAAGATTTTTAAAAAATTTTTGCAAATATGCTGACTCAGCATTTTTTCGATGCTCTCTACAGAACACACCCTAACATAACCAATGACAATTTTTCTTTACCATTCAATTCTACTTGTTTTAAGGATGCTTCATTGCAAATAATAGTTCTCTGTTCCGTGTGGTTTGGGAAATATGAGCGTTTGAAAATATTTATATTTTTAGCTCCTGGGGTTCCCATGGGGGGATGCAGGAATTTTTGCACGAGTCAAGTACTTATGACCCAATAATACCACATACCAAATTTGGTTAAAATTGGACCATCGGTTCAGAAAATAGAAATTTTGGGCGGGGCCAAAAATCTTACCCCTGCCATTCCAAAGCCAAATATTGTTTTACAAACTTTGTTTGAACAAACTTGAAACTACACCTCAAAAGGAAGCTCCATAACAAATATCAAGTCATTGTACCCACTGGTTCATGAGAAGAAGATTTTTTAAATATTTTAGAGCATTTTCCCCAACCCCCTCCCTATGGGGCTGGGCATACTGAGTTGAACAAAAATGCAATGCCATTAGGGATCATCACTCACACAAAGTTTCACTTGAATTGGCCCAGTGGTTTTGGAGAAGACCAAAACATGGTGTTGACGAACGACGGACGGAAGTTGGAAGAAGAGCGATGGGATTAGCTCAGCTTGACTTAGCCAAGGTGAGCTAAAAATAAAAGCCTCCTTCCCTCATCGATTTCAAAAATTAATTGCTCGAGAACCAGCGAGCCTTGTTGCACTCAAAGGACAAATTTATCAATTTTATTAAGCTGGATAAAATATCAAAGATAAAGCATTTAATTTTTATTTCTTTAAGTTTGCACTGATTATAAAAGGACCAAGCAGGAGGGCTTGAAAAACAATTTTTTAACTTTTTTAGGCATAATCAGTATTATTAATGTACCTTTTTACGAAAAAAATCAGTACCATCCATATAATATCTGGAGATATTTTCTACAGAACAGAGCAAACTGGATGTTTACAAAACAAATATAGCCTCATAATCAGATACAGTATTTTAAGCCTGCTTTGTTGAAAGCATATGTAAGTGAATATACCTTTATCTCAATGGAAAAATGTAAAATTATTGTCTCATGACTTAATACTAATTTCAGAAGACTTTGCAAGCCAACAAAAATGTTCAATGAGGGGATTAAATGAGGTAGGTGCCTGGGAACCCAAATCTTACCAATTAAAATTTACTGGGATACAGTTAGTACAGTCTGAAGCACATTATAGAATAAAACACACAAACATTCACTTGTTTTCTTGCTCTGATAACAATAAATATTGACACTGATTTTGGGAAAACACATCATGGGAGGTTTTCAACACTCAGCACATGAACAGTTTTCAAAATGAAAGAAAAGGTGAGTTACAATTTTCTTGCTATTATCCAACAGCACAAAAGATCAATTGCAAGACATTTTAAGGCTCCTTTAGTAAATCAAAGTCTTTCAAGGCTTTGAAAAATTTAAATTTAAAGCCTCGGACATTGAAGATATTATGTCCCCCCATGGAAACCCCATGAGAGAGTTGAAAACATTCTCACCCGCATACTTTCTTCATTTTCAAAGCAATGCAAATAGAAACACACATGTACTATGGGGTGGGGGGGGGGGGGGTTAAAAGATTTCTGTTCATGTACATCAGTTGCATAAACTCTTTCTGAAAACATAAATTGTAACAATAAATTGAGAAAATATTTACCTGATATAACTCGCACTATGACTGTTGTTATTTCAGCTAATGATAACGGGTTAATTCTAAAACAAAAAAATAAAATCACTTCAGTCTGAATTTCTGAAATCATTATGCATTACCATGTTACTGAAATCTGGTAACACAAACTAAAATGTGGTACTGCAGGAAAACTAACCACATCGTACAGCATGAAAATGCTTCTCACAACACACTGTAAGTCTGACCATTTCTGTTGAAATATCAACAACCTTGTTATTAACTTGTATATTAGAAAATTTATTGAACAGTTTAGCCAACTGAACATAGTGACCATCCACTCGTGGATGGTCACTACATTCATTTGGCTAAACAATTGTACAAACATTAGAGCATCGTTGAGATTCTCTACAATGGAGTACATGTATCAGAAATTTTGCGAAAGTGAAGTGCACAAACATATATTTTGTTAAAAAGTCTGTGGTACAACAATGTGCTTCAGTCATCAGTTTATGGTTATGCAAAATGATTTTGGGTGCCACTGTGTAACTGTGATACCAGTCTTTTCAACCCTTGTACAGTAGTAGTACATTTAGCAGGGAATGAGAAATCAACATTATAAATGCCTATAAAATGATTGTGTACTTAAAAATATACATTAACACTTGTGACCAAGACACACAGGAAAGTACAGTACTGTGATCACAAACATGATCTCTTTCTCGTTCAGACCGTGATCCTGTTACGACACACTTACAACAGTGTGTGTCGAGATTTCATTAATAAAAAATTGCAAAATGAGATCTGGAGGAAGGAATACAAACAAACAATATCATGTGATATTCAATCTTGTAGCTTTTTTGTAGCGTTTTCGATGGGAAAGATTCTACAGTGCTGAAGGCAGGAAATCATCTGTTCACTTTGTTATCACAGTATTGTACATACATAATATATTTTAAATATGGATTTTATTAGTGTACACCTGTATCGACTGTAAAAAACACTTGATAAATTCGGATAGCATAAAATATTTCAATGTTTTGTTAAAGTTTACTGGGGTTGTAAAGGCATCCTCCAAAAAGGGTTACGCAAAGCGTGGGCCACGCCCGACAGATAGGCATGCTCAAATAGCCTTAAAGGTATTGGGGGACAGAAAAAGTTTCTAAGTTCAAAGAGTGAAAAAGGGCCTCGACTCTGGGAAAAATTATTGGAAAGAACCCATTCCTTATGCATATCCATTCCCCAATCCAGATCTACCAGCATACCACAGGAGATCCAAATCAGACTGATGGCTTTGAAATTACAATGCAAAATGCTTGTGTGGACAGACAGACGGATGGAAGGTTTCACTAGATATCCCCCAAATCCTCCTTCGGAGGTCGGGGGGCATAATAAATTACAGTGAACATTTTTACCTGAAAAAATTTAGATTCATTTTGCTTCTATTTGAATAACACACACATTCATAAAACCAGAGTGATGTCACACATGCAGCTCAACTGTCCCAGCAACGGCAATGCGTAGACACAAAAAAGTCTGAGCCATTTTTTGTTAACCATTTACCTAACAAATCTGCCATATCTGCACTCGTGATATACAAAAATGGCTATTCAAATTTTATTTTTTCATTTCTGTACCCCAAAACATACCTCATGACATATTAATGGAACAAGCTTGAGCAATAAGGACTAATAAGCAATGGTTATAAGTCAAAAATGAAAAAAATCTGATGTTTCAGAGGGGGGGGGGGGGGGGGGAGGGGGTTTAGAGTAGTCAATTTTTGTTTGTTTGCATTTAATAATTCCCAATCCTTCAAAATGCATTTTTGGAAAAATTGCCTAAATTACTGTGGGAAATTTCTAGCTGGAAAATACACATATATCTATCAACTTTGGCTGAAATCAAATAATCCAAACTGGAGTGTCAGGTGTAGAGGAGTCCAATTTTTTTCCATATGTAGTCATTCGAAATTCTTCAAAAGGCATTTTGGACCAAAGAAAAAATGTTGCTTAAATAGCCCCCAGGAAGAGGAACACTCTAAATCCTTCAAAATGCATTTTTGTCCAAAGAAAAAAAAGTGCCTAATTAGCACTGTGGGTGGGTGGGTGGGGGTGGGGGGGGGGGGAGGGGGGTAGGGAGTTAAAAAAAAAAAAAATTCTGCATGAAGTCAATCTAAATACTTCAAAATGTATTTTGGAGCAAAAAAAAATGCCTAATTGGGGGTGGGGGAGGGTAGGGGTGGGGGCAGGACAATAATTTCAGCAACAATTTTCATTGAATAATGGTAGTCATCGAACTTAACATAGATATTGCTGCTGAAGAGACATATACTGAAAAGAATTGAAATCTGTTAACTATTGTTCAAGTTATGCCAGGAACAAAGTTTGGATGTATGGACAGACAGACTAAAGGACAGACTGACTGAGCTACCTCTATGCTATATCCCTCCCTTGGGGAGGGAGAGGGGAGGTGGGGGGGGGGAAAGTAACAAAGTATGTGGTAGAAGCCTCATTTGGAATTTAGAGAAACAAAGTTCGAAAATCATTTTGAAAAGGGTTAAATTAATGCCAATATTATTTGAAACCACTGCTGCATACAGGTTCAGTAGACTTTGCCCCAAATCAAAAACAATGATGCTCTAACACAGTGTTTGAAGAATGAAAGGTACAACCTTGAAAAGCAAAACTTTAATCCAAATCTTTAAGCTGGGAACACAAAGTAAAACTGACTGATAGAAACGGGTTAAATATTTCCTAAAACTGATAAAAGAAATCAATGATGTAAATGCAATCATTAAGTTCTATTGACCATGCAAGAATTAAAGTAAGAAAGTATGTGGCAAAGCCTAATTTCCAATACAAAGAAACTAAGTCTGAAAAATGTTTAAAAGGGGTTAATTAAAATCATGCCAATATTAATTAAAATCACTATTGAAAGGTTCAGTAGCCAGTAGACATTGTCCCAAATGAGAAACAGTGACATTGCACTAAACTGTTTGAAGAATTAAAGGTGTAACTTTGTAAACAAAAAAAATTTAACCAAAAACTTTAACCAAGTTAAATTGCCATACAGAAAAAAGGGTTAAATATTTCACAAAATAACATTAAATATAATGGGAAGGATACAATCAATAGTAATTAATACTAATTTAAAAGAAAAAAAACTTTAACATTGACTAAAAAACTTTAACCACAAACTTTAACTAAAACTCTAAATGTTAACAGACGGACAGACCGACAAAAGTCATGACTTTTGCCCCAAACTGTAAACAGTCGGGCTAATGAGGAGAATTTTTCAGAATACTAACACTTTGAGGTTGAGACCTAATACATCGGCACCTGCTCAATTTATTTATTCGCGTCTAACAACACTTTTGATAGCCATCATGTTGGGGGCAGTTTTACAGGTGGAGGAAGCTGATGTACCACCAAACAGCTGTAAGCAACTGTTGTACTCCCCAACCTACTAACTTCACACATACAGGGTTTGCAATGGTTGAAGGCAAATGCACCATCAAGCTGAAGTATGCTTTAGTACACGGCGCCACCGTCCTCCTACATGGGAAATCAAGATTAAGTGCCTTGCCCAAGGACACAACGCAGTTACTGCTGGTCAAGATCCTACCATGGACCATTTGGTTTGAAGTACAATGCTCTTACTGCTGAGCCACCATTATCCCACCCAGTTAATTGTATTTCTTTTAATTGAATAACTCTGTTAATTGTACATATCTTACAAACACCATACCATTTATCATGCCTTCAGTACAAATTCGACCTGTTAACTACATATAGCAAATTCCTGTTAACTGAAAAAAATATTCTTGTAATCTGAAGAATTACACCGATATCCACTGAATTCCACAATTTGTGGAGATTTTTGGACTCAATATATCTAAAATAGGCATTTATGTGTAACATGATATGTGATGAAAACTTTCTTGAAACAAATGGTGTAATATAATTTATACTTACCTGTGTTCAAAGTCATTAATGAAATTTTCATACAGCTGCAAAGAGAAATGAAAGTGTCAATGACACTGTAGCTCAACTTGTCAAGAAAAAGACATGTACATGTATAGTATGTGACACAGCAATGACAAACATCTAGGTAATGACCTGATAACAAAGGTACATATAAAGTATTGTAACGGTCTGTACATGAATACTGACCGTTGCCTGTAACAAATGTATAGGTAAAGTATTGTAAAGGTGGGTGACAGTCAGATGCTGAACTAGAAAAAATCTTTGAGTCCCAGAGTGGGTCTGACTGAACCCAAATATTTGTTCTCATAGCACAGTGATAACAAAGGCACCCCAAAATACACTCGTTCCTGTCCCAAGGTGAAAACAAAAGTACTCAAGAAGTTTTGTGAAGATCAGTTCATAAATACGAGCTGTATAGAACTTGTGACAAAAAACTGATTGGACTTAATTTCGGTACAAAATGGCCACTGGCAGCCATCTTGAATTTTGGACCGCACCCAGAAACACTCATTCTCATCCCAAGGAGATAACAAAGGTACCCAAGAAGTTTTGTGAAGATCGGTTCATAAATACAGCCTCTACCCTGAGCCGTATTGACATGTGTGCTTACATTGTGAAAGTAGCACTGAATAAATCAAAGTTCATCTAATTTGCATAATTTCGGCACAAGAAAAAAAACCCTTACAATATGTGATGTATTCCATGTTACTAAACATTCATACAAAAATTTATTCAAATCAGAACTTTCATACAGAAGTTCTATACAAAAGACTGATTGCACTAATTTTGGTACAAAATGGCTGCTGGTGGCCATCTTGAATTTCGGACCACACCCAAAAACACTCGCTCTCATCCCACGGTGATAACAAAGGTACCCAAGAAGTTTCGTAAAGATTGGTTCATAAATATGGCCTCTAGTCTGAGCTGTATAGAAGATGTGTACAAAAAACTGATTAGACCTAATTTCGGTACAAAATGGCCACTGGCAGCCATCTTGAATTTTAGACCGCACCCAGAAACACTCGTTCTCGTCCCAAGGTGATAACAAAGGTACCCAAGACATTTCGTGAAGATCAGTTCATAAATACAGACTCTAGTCTGAGCCGTATTGATATGTGTACTTACTGTGTGTAAGTCGCACTGAAAAAATCAAAGTTCATCTAATTTGCATAATTTCTGCACGAGAAAAAAACCCGTATTATATGTGATGCATCCCATGGTACTAAACATTCACACAAAATAATTATTCAAATCAGGGCTTTCATATGGAAGTTCTGTGCAAAAATCTGATTGCACCTAATTTTGTACAAAATGGCTGCCATCGGCCATCTTGAATTTCGGACCGGACCCAAAAACACTCGTTCTCGTCCCACGGTGATACCAAAGGTACCCAAGAAGTTTCGTAAAGATCGGTTCATAAATACGGCCTCCAGCCCGAGCCGTATTGGCATTTGCACTTACAGTGCTGAAAGTAACCCCAAAAAACATCAAAATTAGTCTAATTAGCACAATTTACGTACGAGAAAAAAACCCGTATTATATGTGATGTATCCCATGGTACTAAACATTCATACAAAAAATTATTCAAATCAGAGCTTTCATATGGAAGTTCTGTACAAAAAACAGATTTCTGCATCGTCGGTACAAAATGGCGGCTGGCAGCCATCTTGAATTTCGGACCGCACCCAAAAACACTCGTTCTCGTCCCACGGTCATAACAAAGGTACCCAAGAAGTTTCGTAAAGATCGGTTCATAAATACGGCCTCTAGCCCGAGCCATAGCAGCTTGGCACTTACAGCTCTGAAAGTAACACTAAATAAATCAAAGTCAGTCTAATTTGCATAATTTACGCACGAGAAAAAAACCTGTATTATATGTGATGTATCCCATGGTACTAAACATTTATACAAAACTTTATTCAAATCAGAACTTTCATACAGAAGTTCTGTACAAAAAACTGATTTTTGCATCATCGATACAAAATGGCCACTGGCAGCCATCTTGAATTTCGGACCACACCTAAAAACACTTGTTCCCGTCCCAGGGTCATAACAAAGGTACACAAGAAGTTTCGTAAAGATCGGTTCATAAATACGACCTCTAGCCCGAGCCATAGCCAATTGTTGACGTACGGACAGACGGACAGACGGCCAGACGGACGACGGGCCATGACAATAGCTCAAATTTGACTTCGTCAAACTTGAGCTAATAAAACCATGATGTAAACCAAAGGAGATACATTTGAAGTTATGTCAACTTGTCAAGAATATATAGTACAGTACTGTTATGGTGTAAAAATAACAATAATATGTAACAGAAAGAAATTTGAGAATCAACAACAATAACTCTGATTTAACTACCGGTATTCTAAAATTGAATAAAAATAATTTGAAATGAAAATGATACAAAATCATTTACAGTACAGCCGCCGTGGACTGGTGACTTTCCACATGAGGGTAATATTTCCACGGACGCAATAATATTAGATCCCAAATACTAATTATAGAACTAATCATCAAAAATTTAATTAATAAAGCGCCGGGTATAAACCTGGTGCTTCATTAATTAACATTTTTCTGCTGCTGATTTTTATTACCTGGTAAGAGCAATCATGGACATCACTGCCCATGTGTAGTTTACAACCAGTCCATGGCAGCTGTACTGTACACTATTTGTTTTCAGAAAAATTAAAACAGAAATACTTAACAGTTAGTTCAGAATAAAGTTCAATAGAATACAATAATCCAGCAATAAAGAAACTTTCCAGCTGGTATTTATGTCTAAGAACGTGTCTGCAGAAACAGTATCCAATAAACTATAATGAAATGTTCCATCAAAATTTTGGCAGTCTCTAATCAATTCTAATAAAGCAGTCAGCAAAATTCAAATGGAATTAATATCCAACAAGCATTTGCCCCTTAGGTAGTTTGACAAATCCTGGGTTTTCACAAGGATAAATTCATGGTTCATACCATTAGAATAAATTCTCTTCAAATTTTCGAAACACTTTTTCAAAAGAAAATGATGCTCAGATCACAAAATAATATTCTGTAGAATGTATATTAAACTCATCTGCTTCTATAATAATGCTCTATCCTGTAATAATGATCTTGATTGTTCAATAAATGCTGAATATATGACCAAGTCACTTCTCAGTGCTGTGTGAGAGGAAAGGAATAAGTGCCAGAGGTCTGTTAACAGAGGTTATTTTTTGCAGGGTTTCCCCTATACAGGCACAGAGGCCGTCAACCGACCGCATTTCCCCACCAGGAAACCTTCCAAACATCAATCAACAAATTAAAATTCACCATGACTTGCCCATTTCCTGAGAAATAATTGATTCACAGATTGTAGAAGTGCTATTTCTAGACTTCTTTTGATGATTTCCATAGACAAATTTCATAGAAAGGTGATTCTACTCAGATGATGCAATTGTTTCAGGAGTCCTGCATAACTCAATCAACCCCCAATGAAAAGCTAGACAAACTGTAAACAATAACCTCATTGAATATTGAATGCATCACATGACAAAACAGTGCAATTTGTTTGGTCAGTATGTGCACTACGTAATGTGAGGTGTAAAACTTCATTCAGCAGTAAATATCATCATGTGATGTTTTGTTTTCTGACCAATGTTATTACTCCCAACATTTACCCAAAGCAAGCATGTGTTAAAAATGCATGAACAACTGTAGATAATTAAAATGACACAACAGTTTGCAGGTATACTGTTCACACCTTATTTGTGTATTTTAATCAGTGTAATGGAATCTTGAATCTATTTTCTTGAAAATTACAGAACCGCGAAAAAGAGAGCCTCTTGTTTCTAATTTAGAAGTGCGAAAAAGCATGAGTGTGATAGTGCTCCTCAAATGGACAACACTGATTAATTTATTGTGTTAACCCTTTAACCAATGCAGACTAGGGCTGGGTGATATGGGAATCTGAATACCGGTAACGATATCAGAAACAAGAGGCCCCACGTGGCCTTAATCGCTCACCTGACAAAGTGACTATAAGAAGTATTTTAGGTCACCTTCACCATGTCATGCCTCATCAACATTAACTGGTTGAGTGATAGATTTTGTTTGAAGTTCAACATTTGTTACCTAAAATTAGTTTTATTTAAAATCGTTGGTGTGTGGCCAATCTCCAATGATTTTTAATAAAGCAAATTTATCTCTGCAGACAAACTGGTTTAGCATGAAGCACAAACAAGGAATGTGAAGAGATAGCCTTGGACATCTCTCCCCAACTGTGGATATCTTCCATGTGCTACATGTATATATTTGCATGCAAGAAAACAAAAATTTTCACAAATTTTCCAAAATATTAGTTTTTTTTATCATCATTGGAACAAGCTCAAACAGCTTATTCCAATAGGGGTATGGGAAGATCAGGTATATTTTTGAGACAGAAATGTGAATATATAAATAATGGTGTTTTTTTGTGAATGATGCTGGAGAATTTTGCGTAAAGATATGGTAAATGGTTTGTTCTAGATACAGAATGAAGCAAAAGTATTTAAATTTGATTAGGCAAGTTGTTCCTATAATGCATTTAAAAATTGAAGTAACTGTTTTTTTGCTGACAAACTTTTAGATGTGTGTGTCTGTGTTTGTGTGTGTGTGTGTGTGTGTGTGTTTGTGTGGGGGGGGGGGGGGGGGGGGTAAGAGTGTTCTTGCAAACAAAATTTCTGAATAAATGGAAAATTTTATTTTTTGTGTGAAAGACATAGTGCGTGAATGTTGATTGGAACAAGCTTAGAGAGCTCATTTTAATGTGAAGTCATAAAGCTGTGTTTTACGTACGAAATTCTGGAATAACTAAAAAAATTGCTTTTTTGACTCAAAAAGCATGGTGTGCGACCTCTCATTGGAATGAGCTCAAAAAGCTCATTCCAATGGGGTATTTACAAGCGATAAGTACATGTATGTTTAAGAGACAAAAATTAAAATTTGAATAGCGATTTTTGCGAAGAATGCTGACAAGTTTTGGCAGTTATGCTGGTAAAAAGGTAAGATATGCAAAGTGGTTGTTTTTTAGAGGCGACATTTAATTAAGGGGAATTAACCCTTGATTACTGAGGTAACTTCTGAAAGTACTGAAATTTCATGAAGCAATGTGAATAACAGACAACAGTTGCCTAAAAATTTCATGAATAACTAAAATTTTTATTCCTTTGTCTCGAAAACATGGCATATGACCTTTGTTGCAATGAGCTGAATGCATGTGTTCCAATGAGGGGGTCATAAAATTTGAACGGAGATTTGTGTGAATAATGCATTAGTACTGCTAGATTTGGGTAAACGGTTCACCCTGGATACCACCCCTTCTATAGTAGATCTTTTCTGCAAATTTTGTCTAAGATTCTATCAACTTTACAAATAAATACGTTCATGAATCACAATCAGATCCACCCCACAATGTTGCATACCAAATATCAAAAGATTCTGCCTGCTGGATCTGGAGAAGAAGATTTTCTAAGAAATATGCCTGAAATGCACTAAGTTAAAATTTGGGCTCCTATACGGAGCTCAAATATAAACCCAGGAATCAGATCCACCCTGCAATGTTGCTTACCAAATATGAAAAGATTCTGAAGCTGGATCTGGAGAAGAAGATTTTTTAAGAAATTTGCCTGAAATGCACTAAGTTCGAATTCGAGCTTCTATAGTGAGCCCAAATATGAAACTAGGAAGCCGATTTGAACAAACTTGAATCAGATCCACCCCACAATGTTGCATACCAAATATCAAAAGATTCTGCCTGCTGGATCTGGAGAAGAAGATTTTTTAATAAATTTGCCCGAAATGCACTAAGTGCGAATTCGGGCTTCTATATTAAGCCCAAATATTAATCCAGGGGGCCGATTTGAACAAACTTGAATCAGATCCACCCCGCAATGTTGCATACCAAATATCAAAAGATTCTGCCTGCTGGATTTGGAGAAGAAGATTTTTGAAGAAATTTGCCCGAAATGCACTAAGTTTGAATTCGAGCTTCTATAGTGAGCCCAAATATGAATCCAGGGGGCCGATTTGAACAAACTTGAATCAGATCCACCCCGCAATGTTGCATACCAAATATCAAAAGATTCTGCCTGCTGGATCTGGAGAAGAAAATTTTTTAAGAAATTTGCCTGAAATGCACTAAGTTCGAATTCGAGCTTCTATAGTGAGCCCAAATATGAATCTAGGAAGCCGATTTGAACAAACTTGAATCAGATCCACCCCACAATGTTGCATACCAAATATCAAAAGATTCTGCCTGCTGGATCCGGAGAAGAAGATTTTTTAATAAATTTGCCCGAAATGCACTAAGTCCGAATTCGGGCTTCTATAGTGAGCCCAAATATGAATCTGGGGAGCCGATTTGAACAAACTTGAATCAGATCTACCCCGCAATGTTGCATACCAAATATCGAAAGATTCTGCCTGCTGGATCTGGAGAAGAAGATTTTTTAATAAATTTGCCCGAAATGCACTAAGTGCGAATTCGGGCTTCTATATTAAGCCCAAATATTAATCCAGGGGGCCGATTTGAACAAACTTGAATCAGATCCACCCTGCAATGTTGCTTACCAAATATGAAAAGATTCTGAAGCTGGATCTGGAGAAGAAGATTTTTTAAGAAATTTGCCTGAAATGCACTAAGTTCGAATTCAAGCTTCTATAGTAAGCTCAAATATGAATCTAGGGAGCCGATTTAAACAAATTTGCATCAGATCCATCCCACAATGTTGCATACCAAATATCAAAAGATTCTGCCTGCTGGATCTGGAGAAGAAAATTTTTTAAGAAATTTGCCTGAAATGCACTAAGTTCGAATTCGAGCTTCTATAGTGAGCCCAAATATGAATCTAGGAAGCCGATTTGAACAAACTTGAATCAGATCCACCCCACAATGTTGCATACCAAATATCAAAAGATTCTGCCTGCTGGATCTGGAGAAGAAGATTTTTTAATAAATTTGCTTGAAATGCACTAAGTTCAAATTTGGGCTCCTATACTGAGCCCAAATATAAACCCAGGGGGCCGATTTGAACAAACTTGAATCAGATCCACCCTGCAATGTTGCTTACCAAATATGAAAAGATTCTGCCTGCTGGATCTGGAGAAGAAGATTTTTTAAGAAATTTGCATGAAATGCACTAAGTTCAAATTCGAGCTTCTATAGTGAGCCCAAATATGAATCTAGGAAGCCGATTTGAACAAACTTGAATCAGATCCACCCCACAATGTTGCATACCAAATATCAAAAGATTCTGCCTACTGGATCTGGAGAAGAAGATTTTTTAAGAAATTTGCCTAAATGCACTAAGTTCGAAATCGGGCTCCTATACTGAGCCCAAATATGAACCCAGGGGCCCGATTTGAACAAACTTGAATCAGATCCACCCTGCAATGTTGCATACCAAATATCAAAAGATTCTGCCTGCTGGATCTGGAGAAGAAGATTTTTTAAGAAATTTGCCTGAAATGCACTAAGTTCGAAATCGGGCTCCTATACTGAGCCCAAATATTAACCCAGGGGGCCGATTTGAACAATCTTGAATCAGATCCACCCCACAATGTTGCTTACCAAATATGAAAAGATTCTGCCTGCTGGATCTGGAGAAGAAGATTTTTTAAGAAATTTGCCTGAAATGCACTAAGTTCGAATTCGGGCTTCTATAGTAAGCCCAAATATGTATCCAGGGGGCCGATTTGAACAAACTTGAATCAGATCTACCCCGCAACGTTGCATACCAAATATCAAAAGATTCTGCCTGCTGGATCTGGAGAAGAAGATTTTTGAAGAAATTTGCCTGAAATGCACTAAATTCGAATTCGAGCTCCTATAATGAGCCCAAATATGAATCTAGGGAGCCGATTTGAACAAACTTGAATCAGATAGATCCACCCTACAATGTTGCATACCAAATATCAAAAGATTCTGCCTGCTGGATCTGGAGAAGAAGATTTTCAAAGAAATTTGCCTGAAATGCAGTAAGTTCAAATTTGGGCTCCTATACTGAGCCCAAATATAAACCCAGGGGGCCGATTTGAACAAACTTGAATCAGATCCACCCCACAATGTTGCATACCAAATATCAAAAGATTCTGCCTGCTGGATCTGGAGAAGAAGATTTTTTAAGAAATTTGCCTGAAATGCACTAAGTTCGAAATCGGGCTCCTATACTGAGCCCAAATATGAACCCAGGGGGCCGATTTGAACAAACTTGAATCAGATCCACCCTACAATGTTGCATACCAAATATCAAAAGATTCTGCCTGCTGGATCTGGAGAAGAAGATTTTTTAATGTTTTTCCCATTGCCTACAGTGTTAAAAAGTGCTGACTCAGCACTTTTTCAAAGTCCCGAAACTGTACCCTATGATAAAACCGATAGCAATTTTTTTTTACCAATCCTTTCTGTTGGTCCTAAGGAAGCTGCACACCAAATAAAAATTCTCAGTGCCGTGCAGTTTTGGAGATATGGGCGTTTTAAATTTTTTCTATTTTTAGCTCCTGCGGTTCCCACGGGGCTGCGGGAAAATTTTTTTTTGCATAAATCAAGTACTCATGACCCAATAAGCCCTCACATAAAATTTGGTTCAAATCAGCCTCTCGGTTTGAAAAATAGAAATTTTGGGCGGGGCAAAAAATTTTGCCCCTCTCATAACAACGCCAAGTATAGCCCCACAAACTTCTCTTGAACAAATCTGAGTCTACACCTCAAAAGGAAGCTGCACACCAAATATTAAGTCTCTGCTACTGCTGGTTCATGAGAAGAAGATTTACAAAGATTTTGGTGCCCCTTGGGGGCGTGGCACCACCCAGGAGGAGGGGCAACTTCATTTGAACAAATCTGAATTGGCATTAGGTAATAAACATTTAGCCAACATTTGAATAAAATTGGGCTAGTGGTTTAGGAGGAGAAGTCGATAATGTAAAGTTAACGCCGGACGGACGACGACGGACGACGGACGCCGGACGACGGACAGAAAGTGATTAGTAAAGCTCCCCTTGAGCTTCGCTCAGGTGAGCTAAAAATATCGCGATATACCGGTATATCGTGCAGCAGTGTGTGAAAGGGAAAAGTAGTCAGACACTGTTGCGTTGTCAACTAACAATGGGGATGTGCTACCGGTAGTGAAGTGACAGCATTTCATTTGATGTCAGTTTGGACAAATAAATAACCACAAAACATTTTCAATAACTCATATCTTCGTATTGATTTCATAATTTCTAAGAGTTTTACAACGTTTTCGTTTATTTTTCGAATCCACCTATATTTTCAAAACTAGATCGACAGTCGATCTAGTTTTGAAAATATAGGCGGATCATCAACTCGGAACTTTGCAATGAACGAAAAATGGCCGACTTTTGTTGTTTGTAGATTCCAAACATAGATCTGTGGTTCGGATGTTAAGGGAAATAACTCGTTGGCAATCTTGATGAAAAGCAGGAGGTAAAGATGCCGGCACATTTATTTAAACTGGCTGTTACATTTATACCATCTTTGGCACGAGCGAAACATGGGCTTGTCACTAGGGGTGGGCTGATACAGTTCTGAAACACAGTTAAGGGTCCCTTAGTTCAATATACCCCTTACATATATAAGATATATGGTTGTATTTCCTCCATGAGAAGTAACAACCTTCTGGCACGTTTTGCAGATGGGCTTTGTCTCATCTTTGGGCTTTCTGTTCTCATCCGGTTCAAAGCCAAAATAAGCCCATATTATTGAAGCAGCTTTTGATTTTTTTACTAGATCCGTTCTGATAACTAGTGATTAACTGATTTTCCTATAAAATTTTGGGACATATATACCCTGTAGTGCGAAATTGTTTGTTTTATGGGATGCACAAAATTTCTTTTTAGTTTTTCTTCCTTTGGGCCGATGTTATGACAAAATTGTAAAATAGGGAAAGACATAATTGTTTGGTTAACTTTTGTGTCGTTTTCATCGAGCCGCAAACAAGCGGCCAACTATAAGGGCTAAAAGAGAGTAGTTTTACTGTTTTTCTAGCGATAAGTATGGCTTGCTGAATACAGTTCAAACAAATGCGACCAACAGCAGGTGACAATGTTTTTATAGCGTGACAGTCGGGTGTGTTTTCGTGTAACAACAAACTATTTGTGTGATGTATGCTACTTTAATTATTCACTAATTAAAAATAATCAAACAAATTTAGCAAACAAGTATTAAATTTTTATTTGATAATTTCTCCATGAATGCTTGCATGTCGGTGACGATAAACGAGATAGAACGTTACTCTTGTCATCTCTCGCTGTTTATCATTTGTTCATGAAATGAGGAAAGATAAACTTCCTGTATTTTCAAAGCAACTTTCTGTGCGATTTTACGAAAAAACACGTTGAAATTTTATTATCATGTGACCCAAACCAATATCATTACAGACGATATACCGGTATTGCCAAAAAATAGACGATATTTAACCGGTATCAATTTCAATACTGGTATTTACCGGTCTATCGAAATATCGCCCAGCCTTAATGCAGACGATTTCAAAATTCATTATTTTAAATATCATTTTTTAAATTTTTTCAAAAAATTTCAAGAAAACCATATCATATGACCCCTCTTTGGTACAAGCTCGTTCCAAAGAGGGGTCACATGATATGGTTTTGTTGAAATTTTTCGAAAAATAATATTTTTTCAGCTGCTGAATTTGCATATTATGCGGGCGGATGTGGGCAGTTCGTTGGGTAAAGGGTTAATGAATGATTTTTCACCTGAATTTCCCCTCATTGGTCCTTATTCTTGTGCAATTACCAGCTCTCAGAATGTGAACACCTACGCAAATACCACTGGCGGAAACCTCAAAAATCCCTCAGATGCAATGAAATGGGGGGTTTTGGGGCTCCTAAATTTAAAATTCATACCACGGGCTGAACCATGGTTCGGCACGTGGTAGTGTCAACTCTTGGTTGCCCCATTATACGGCCTCATTTATTTTTCCCTAGCAGAAACACTGATATAGTCTTCAAATAGAAAGTTCAAGAATGAGAAATTTCTTCAATGTTCTTTTATTCTACGAATTGCCGATTGGATGAATTAAATCACCTCATTAAGTTTCTAGAGGATTGTGTCTTATTTCAAGTAAACAAGTGTGACCCAAATAAACAACCAGTGAGCTAAAAATAGATTCTGTGTAACAGTATCTGTAAACATGCTGATAGGTACATTCAAAGGTCACTCTATGCAAATAAGCTATCAGCCCAAACAAAGATCTGCCTTTTTTAAATCGAAAAGAATTTTAGAAAATATTAATTGTTTTTAATTACTAACCAAAGATGTATCAATTTTGCTATCATAATAGTACATATAGAATGGATTAAAGTGGAACCCAGTTAACCTATTATCTAACAAAGTGGTTGCATCTGCCGATGTTCTTTTCCAATTACGCGATCAAAAAAGAATTTTTTTTTTTAAATTCAATAAAACCACATCGTGTGAGCCCCTCATTGGAATGAGCTTGTTAAGTTCATTCCTTTAAGTGGTCACAGGATATGGAATTGTTGACAATTTTGAAAAGTTAAAAAATTTATAGTAATTTATATATTTTTTATACTTACCAATGACCCAGACTTAGCTGGTGCTAACTCCAACAAAACCAGGGCCAAACACAAATTTTGCCCCCCAATCCCCAAAATTTGCATCCAAAACAAAAAGAAATCATGTCCTAAAGGACCTCCATAGTACGCCTCTACTGCGTATGCGCAGTGACGCAGTCGTCCCGAAATTGGCGCCAATTATCATTCTTACTGGCAGTGCCTGGTCAGCGCTATGTACTCAGCGGGGAGGCAAGAGTTCCCAACTCCAGGGAGGGCCATCCCCGTCTGGGTCATTGGTAAGTATAAAAAATATATAAATTACTATAAATTTTTTAACATTTTTATACTGTACCAATGACCCAGACTTAGCTGAATAGTAAACAGGCTGGAGGGCCTAGGACATAGAGGAAAATCCAATAAGCTCAATTATATAGTAAAGAGGTAACCCCTTAAGGAGAAAAGGAGTATTAGGCTTTACATGTATCTTTCTTATTTAATATTAAATTAGAAAGATACACTACCCTTAATAATTGAGCACAATAACATTCATGTTCTCTATTAACATCCAGTATAACCCTTATACTAATTATTTTTAAAACAAGCCAATAAAAAAAGTAGTCCAGAGAATTGAGACTCTTTATAATCATTTAAAAGTGTCCGAGTATTGTATATTAAAGCCCGTTTGACACTTGACATATACAAATGCTTCACACCGAGCTACACTTTAAAAATAAGACATGAATGAATTTAAACATTAATATTACACTTTAAAACCATCCCGGAAGCGACTCAGAAATACTGACTTGGAGGAGGCATTCCCTTGCTTTTCACTATAAAGCAGGTGACCTAAGGGAACACCCGCCCCCCCCCCCCCCCCCCCCCCTTCCCCTTGCCCTGGGTCAAATAGCCCAGAGCGAAGAGGGCAGCCGGACGGAGTCACTGCCGGAACAGAAAGCCTGCATAACTATAGTTGCAACTGTTTAGTGGACGACATTCTGAGCAACAGATAATGGACCTAAACAATGCAGGTCTCCAGAAATGGACTCAATATTTCTGAGATAAAAATTCGTAAATGTGGATGGCTGAGACCAATAAGCAGCCTTCATTAAATCTGTAATAGCAACACTATTAGCATAAGCCCAGGAAGTAGAAAGAGCTCTTACTTCATGAGCAGAAATCTTAAGCACAGACTGCTGAGAAGAAGATAAATCTTCATAAGCAGTACGGATAGTTAACTGAATCCATCTAGCAATAGAATGGACTGAAATGTCCTTTCTATTAGGCATCAAAGACAGAAAGAAACGTTTCCGTCCCTTTCTGATAAACTGAGATCTCTGTTTATAGATACGTAGTGCTCTAACAGGACAGAGTAAAGGCCTACGCCCATCTGAAGACGGAAGAGCCTTAATAACAATAGGTTCCGGATATTTATTAGGAGCCTGATTCTTAGCTAAAAAACCCACATTAGTAGTGAAGGTGATAGAGTTCCCAACACTACGATAATGAGAATCATCCACCGATAGTGCATGAAGCTCACTGACTCTTCTGGCAGAAGAGAAAGCTAAGAGAAAAGCTGTCTTATAAGATAAGAATTTGAAATCTACTGTCCCAAGAGGTTCAAATGGCTTTTCCTTCAATTTAAGGAGAACCCAAGCTAAATTCCACTTAGGAATTAATCTAAGAGTTCTGGGTCTATTTATCGAAAAGTTTCTAACCAATTTCGATAAAGAGACATTAGATCCAATTTGTAAACTATCATGATGTGCATAGGTATCAGATAACATAGATCTATAACCCTTTATAGTAACAGGCTGCAGTTTGATTTCGTCAAACAAGTATACTAGAAAGTCTGCAATGTCTGGTATAGAGGGATCAAATATATCTACAGAATGATCCCTACACCAACGACGAAAAACCTTCCACTTAGCCGCATAGTTTAGCGAAGAGGAGGTCCTCCTACAGTTAGAAATCGCGTCCACTGCTCGTCCTGTAAAGTGCTTGCCATGCAAGAAGGACCGCACAACGGAAAAACGTGAAGGTTGAGACCTTGCGGGTTGTGATGGAGTTGGCGCGATTTCCCCTGCGAAAGAAGATCCTCTCGTGGAGGAAGCTTCCGCGGTAGGTCCCACAACAGACACCTGAGTAGATTTATCCACGGTCTCTGTGGCGACAGAGATGCTACCAACAGAATCTTGCATTGAGATTGTTTTATCTTTAGCAATACTTGTTGAATTAACGGCGCTGGAGGATACGCATATCCTATCATTCCGTACCAAGGGATCGACAGAGCGTCTACTGCAAATGCTCTTGGATCCGGACACGGAGACACATACGTCTGCAACTGATTGTTGAGATGTGTCGCAAATAAGTCTATCATTGGCCGTTCCCATTGGTAGCAAATCTGATTGAATACTTGTTTGTTGAGAGTCCACTCCGACGGCAACAAGCGACCCTTTCGTGAAAGGGAGTCTGCTAGCACATTCAGACGACCCGGTATGTGACGGACCGAAAGAAGAACGTGATGTTCTAACGCAAACAGAAGGATTCTTTCCGTTAGATTGAACAACGGAACTGAATGAGTGCCTCCCTGATTCCGTATATACGCCACTACTGTCGTATTGTCGGATAGGATTTGGACATGAGCATCGTGAATAATGTCCATCCAGTGACGTAACGCAAGCCAAATTGACATCATTTCCTTGATGTTTATGTGCTTGCACAGGAATTGCGGATCCCAAAGACCCTGGCATCTCGAATCCGTTGGGATTAATGATGCACCCCAACCTGTTTGACTGGCATCCGTCATAACGGTAAAACTCGGATCCGGCAACTGCAGCGGAACTCCTTGAGTTAACCACTGAATGTTTGCCCAAGTCTGAATCTCTTGTTTCACTTGATCTGACAAGAGAACGTCTACATCGAGCGAATGAATTTTCACATTCCAATTCTGAGTCAGGAAAATTTGAAGAGGACGTGTGCGTAGCCGCCCCATCGGAATGAGATCCGCGGCGGCTCCGCACAGACCTATCAGTCTCATAAATTCTCTCGCCGTGACTTTGTCTGCGTGCAGACAATAGCGAGCGTAACAACTGACTAATTTCGCTCTGGTTAACGGCAGACGAACGAGATTGTTGTGCGTCTCGAAGCTCATTCCCAGATGAGTGAATGACTTGGACGGCACCAGATCCGACTTCTCCTCGTTTACTATAAAACCGAGACGTCGGAGCAATAGAAGAAGATTCTGAACAACGTTCTGAAGCGTTAACTCGTTGCCGTACCTCTGAAGAATGTCGTCCAGGTAGGCCGACGTTACCGCAGACGAATGAGCTCGGAAGTAGATCATTACCGAGTTCATTACCCAAGTGAAAGCCCAGGGTGCTAGATTCAATCCGAAGCACATGGCCCGGAACTGATACACCACTCCTAGGACTGCGAAGCGTAGATACTTTTGGAATGTCGGATGTACCATGACGTGAAAGTACGCATCTTTGAGATCTATGCTCGTTGCATAATCGTTCACCCGAATACTCGCTCTGACCGATCGAATCGTCTCCATATAAAACTTCGGAGCGACGATCAGCTTGTTTATCCAGCTCAAATCTATGACTGGACGGAAAGAGCCGTCTGGTTTCGGAACCAGAAACAGATGGCTGTAGAATCCCAGAGATTCCTGGTTTTCTACGACCTCTACCGTGTTCTTCATTAAAAGAGACTGCACCTCTGATAACAGAGCGTCTCTTTTCTGTGGATTTGACGGAAGATGAGTCCACTTTGGACTTCGAGTTAATGGAGGCTTTCGTTTGAAGGATATCTTTAGACCTTCCGAAGTCACTCCTATCACCCAAGGGTCGTCCGTAATCGACGCCCACTCTTGTGAAAAACTCGACAACCTTCCGCCAACCGGAACGCGATAGAGGTTTAAGCCATCACCTCCTGGACCTGTGAGGCCTGCGGTAGGAGAAACCACGTCTTCCACGACCCGCACCTCGCCTCGTCGACCTCGGGGCGTCCGACCGATTGTCCCGGCCTGAGGGACGTCCCGAACGAGAGTCGCTATCCTGACGGTCTCTCGAATAAGACCAAGAGGCTGCACCGGAACCTCTATAGGAACCTCTCTTGGGCGCATTAGACCCAGAAGTGCCTGTCTTATTCGTGTCTGCTGTATCTGACTTTTTAGGAGCCGATCTGAACAACAGAGAATCATTAGCTTTCTTTTTAATTTTATCATAAATAGCGGAAAGCTTGCCGTCAAAGAGAAGTTCTCCTGAGACCGAAGCGACTCTAAGAGAGTTCTTCACCTTAGAATCCACTAGTGTGGATGTAGCTAGGGCTGCGTCACGTCTAACCAACTCCAGATTTTGCCACTGAAAGGGCGGAGTTACACGTGGAATAAGCTACTGCCCTTGAAAGAAGTCTTAAAGAGGATTGTATATCCTGAAACTCTTCCCCTTGAAGGCGCAGTGATAACGCCTTAGTAAGGTGATCTGCATAAGATAAGGCATCTAAATTGGCTCTGTTAGACGCTATAGCTGTTTCCAACACCGCGGTTGGAATAGAAGCTGACGACGGTAATGATAGCTCTAAATCTTCCGCCTCGTCATCCATACGCAGAGGAACTCTCGGTATACCCTGTCCTGCCGTATCGAATTTATTCCTTGCATTAATGAAAGGCGGGTTAAGAGTATTAGCGGACAAGAAACCTGCTTTCCCCGTCCTGGAAGCAAGTTTAAATATAGCGTCGTTCAATAATTCAAATGTTCTTGCAACATTATTGGACTGCGACGGAAACTCGGGAGCGATGTCCCTGAACCGCTCAAAAAATTCAGAGTCCAATGACGCTATAATTCTCTTGTCCGGAAGCGCAGCAGTCTGGCCCGATGGAACAACTTGAGGGAGAAAGTGCCGGATGAAGTCCACGGCAGCTTTATGTTGTTCCGAAAGGGATAGCTCCAATTCATCCGTATCCCTTTCACCATCCGGTCGGACCTCCCGATGTTCCCGGTCGTCCGCCCCCGATGCTTCGGCGGAGCGTACCGACCCAGCGCCGTCGGATAATTCTCGATCCGACACCGTTTCTGTAGGCTGCTGGGATGCTGCGATAAGCTGTGCTATCTGCACAAGAATGTCCGACGTCGAGACCTGCGGAGGCGCAGTCTTTCGCTGCTTCGCCGAGGGCAGCTCCGCATCAGATGGCTCCCGCATACTTTTCCTATGCGAACGTCCGGAGTCCATCGGTCTCGAATCCCTGGCTGCCGGATGGTGTGACCTGGTCGCCGAAGAATCCTTCATCGGCGAAGCTGGTAAAATATCGGCGGTCACGCAGCCAAGGTGCGGTCGTGTGCGCTGACAAGAAGAGGAAGCCTTAACAGTCTCTGCGGACTGCTTATACAACGGAGCGTCCCGAGCGACGGACGTATGCTCCGCTAAAGACACATTTTGTACCACAACATCTGGTCCCAGATGTTGTTGTACGAGAGAGGGACCTCTCTCGCTCGCGGCCCGGCTGGACCTGGACGAGCTAGGAACCGGACTAAAAGGCTTCCTCCGTTCTCGTTTACTATCCGCCGTCACTGGGTGTGCATCTATTATGTTTATAGTGCTCGCATCACCCAAAATTTCCTCTTGGACCGCATCGGACGAACCCGGCTGCCGAACCATTCGGTGAATGGACGCTACACCGGGCGAGCTAGCGGACGACATTTGTCTAATCTCCATGAGCACTTTTGCCGCTAGCTCTGAATTCATTTGTGACGACGGACGCACACTTGAAGAAGATAACATGGAAACATCACCCTGTTCTGGTTCCTCTGAAATAGAAACTGAGAGAGTAGAGTGACCTTGTGGAGAAAGAGCCGGCATCGCTCTTTGTCCAGAAACAACATATCGTGACACACGTTTCCAATGTTTCACATCCCAATGTTCACATATAGGACAGGGATTAATGCGAGAACACTGACTACAATTAATACAATGATCATGAAAGTCAGAGGAAGATTTCTTCCTATTACAATTTGAACAATGTCCCTTCATTGTGAAAGAACAACAATAAGTCCTAGTTACTCGCAAAAACCCCTGACACAAAGATACATAATAACATGATCCATTAATAAATGAAAAAACAATTGCAAAACAAAATAATTTTGAAAAAATATTTTTTCAGAAAAGCCCAAGTTGCTGAAAAGTAACGTTGAGCCCCGATGGATCCGATGGCAAAGTGTGGTCAAAAATTTTAAATTTATATAAAATAATTAATGAGACACTTTCGGATAATATAAATGTATCTTATAATGAGATAAACTACCACAAAGGCAAACAGCCCCCCTCAAAAAAGGCTGTTGCCAATGAAAACAAACAGTGTAAACACACTAGAAAACATGACTCCAGGCACTGAAAAAACTGGCCCGGAATCAGTCATCAATTACACTCTATCTGATGCAAAACAGAGACTCCCAGGGGAGAATCTGTAGAACATCAGATGGAAGATGCAGAACACAAACATTATACACCCATGGGTGAAAACGTAACTATGGGGAAAATAACAGAAAACATTCTGTAACCAAGCAACTCTCCCAGGAAATTTTAGAAATGAAACTTCTCAAAAATATGCCAAAAGCATGGGAGAATTGCCAGGGGGGACTTTAGAAGGCTAGGGGAGAGGAAACACTGAATAAGCAGTGCAACAATTAGCAAGAATGACAACAACAGGCCCATGCCTCGAAAATAGGCAACTTAACATAATTTCATCAAAAAATTTTAAGTACAGCCCTGATTATTTTTTGCCACTTCTTTTTCCTCTCCTCCTTCTATCCTCCTTAGAATCACATTTTCTCCAAAAATTACGTGTCTGGCATCCTTTAAACTGAGATTTACAAGCACAAAGATCAGTGAGATGTTGACTGATGAAGGGCCAAACAGAGAATGATAATTGGCGCCAATTTCGGGACGACTGCGTCACTGCACATGCGCAGTAGAGGCGTACTATGGAGGTCCTTTAGGACATGATTTCTTTTTGTTTTGGATGCAAATTTTGGGGATTGGGGGGCAAAATTTGTGTTTGGCCCTGGTTTTGTTGGAGTTAGCACCAGCTAAGTCTGGGTCATTGGTACAGTATAAAAATATAATTTTCCATTGCAATTAAATAACAAAGATGGCTTCGATGGCAGTATCTTTCATGCTGTGTGTGACACTGTGTTCACTTACAAGTCGAAAATAAGATGCAAGGTCAGTCAGTTCTGATGCAAACAGAATTCAGGTGGCTAACTGCTAACACGGCTACATTAAAGAGAAATTTACATGTGAAACATTGCAAGCACACACATTTTTATGTGCTGCTTTTCAAAATCTAGGAGCTCTTTGGTGCGGAAAGCCAGTTGATTGCCCCAAAATCAAAAGTTAGATGGTCACAACATATCAGCTTACTAAACTGTTGTAAAATTTCTCTGCTATACATGTATGCAAGCAGTACCAGTGCCAGTAACGATACTGCTGTACCTAGTGATTCAGTTAGTACTGGTCCAGTGTCCTTACTACCACTATTATGTATACTAAATATGAACATGTAAGACATCCACAAGTTGTTAATTGCACACCATACTTTCAAACAATGCGTCAGACTTTCAGGAAATAATTTGCAAGTGAAGCATTCTGTGTGCATCATCACATGAGAAGCCATAAAACATGGCTGCATGAGACACTGTGGGCCCCAGGCTACCACCATGACAGGTTTATAAACTTGATAATATTAAATATAATATAGACTTTCTTTGTTTGTAGTTTTTCAGTTGAAAACTAAAGTTAGGCGTTTATTTTGGCTGGGGTTATTTTTTCGGTTCAGTTCTGGTTTTTGCAGTAAAGAGGAAAACCAAACTACAACATCCAATAAGAACTAGAAAAACTGTGAGAACTGCTCACTAAATGATACCACCCACTCCCACCAAGAAACATTTTACAACAGTAAAAGTGTGTTTAATGTAGAGAGCACAAGCACTGACACCCCCCCCCCCCCCCCCCCACCATGAAGCTTGAATTGACAAAGCCCATTTTTCAATATGTGAAACTATAAAAATGAAAATATCTGAAAACAAAAAGAAGGTACACATCTTCACTGTATGTAAAAGAATGTTTGAAGGTTTCATTGAAATCCATTCACTAGTTTAAAAGAGGTTGCGGATAACAATGTCAACAACCACCCCCCACCCCCCCCCCCCTCCCACGCAAGCTTGAATTGACAAAGACCATTTTTAAATATGGGAAACCCTAAAAATGAAAATATCTGAAAACAAAACAGGAGGTGCACATCTTCAATATATGTAAAAGAATGTCTGAAAGTTTCAGTGAAATCCGTTAACTGGTTTAACCCTTTACCCAATGCAACGGCCAAAACTGGCCAGCGCTATTCTCAAAAATCGCCAATTAATTTTCATTATTTTTTCATTTTTTGTCTCAAAAACATAGGTTATGACCCCTCGTTGGAACGAGCTCAATGAGCTCGTTCCAACGAGGGGTCATAACCTATGTTTTTGAGACAAAAAATGAAAAAAATTAGTTATTCAAGAATTTTTTTGGCAAGTGTCGTCTGCTTTTCATGTTAGGTAAAGGGTTAAGAGGAGTTGTGGATAGCAGATCTGTACAGAATGTCAACTGAATTTGACAAAGTTCATTTTTCAATATGAGAAACTCTAGAAATGAAAATATCTGAAAACAATATAGGAGGAGCACATCTTCAATGTATGTAAAAGAAGGTCTGCGAGTTTCAATGGAATCCGTTCACTGGTTTAAGAGGTGTTGCAGAAAGCAGGTGTGCACATCCTTAAAGCATAACGGAAGGACGGACAAACGGACAGACGGACGGATGGATGAACATCGAAATATGAAAATATCTGAAAGAAAAATAGGAGGTGCACATCTTCAATGTATGTAAAAGAAGGTCTGAGAGTTCCAATGGAGTTTGTTCAATGGTTTAAGAGGAGTAGCGGATAGCAGATCTATACCCCTCCCTACTAAAACCTGAATTGACAAATACCATTTTTGATTATGGGGAACTGTAAATAAGAAAATATCTGAAAAGAAAATAGGAGGTGGATATCTGCAATGTTTATAAAAGAATGTCTGAAAGTTTCAATAAAATCTGTCCAATGGTTTAAGAGGAGTTGCGGATAGCAGATCTGTCCAGAATGTCAACTGAATTTGACAAAGTTCATTTTTCAATATGGGAAACTGTAAAAATGAAAATATCTGAAAAGAAAATAGGAGGTGCACATCTTCAATGTATGTTAAAGAACGTCTGAGAGTTTCAATGAAATCCGTTCACTGATTTAGGAGGAGTTGCGGATAGCAGATGTGTACCCCCCCCCTAAAGCATAACGGACGGATGGACAGACAGACATAGTGAACACTATATACCACCCACTTTTCAAGTGGGTGGTATAAAAATAGCAAAATGGTTCTACTGTGTTTGTGCATAAACTAAGCAAACTAACTTACTGGGTGGGAATTGGACTAGTGCAGTCTATCTAGAAAAAAAGGGGGTGAATACAGCATGTTCTCATTGCCACTATTTTTCCCTTATTTACTCGTCCAATGGACGAGTCAAGACGGGATAAAATGTGAGAATGAGAACAGAATATAGATGAGATAGAACTTTATTCATTTGTTACCCTAACTTATGTTTCTTGCTGATTCAATAGACTTAGAAACTAATCTTTAGAACCGCTAACAATGATCAAAGGGAAGTTAGGTTGAACCCAATGGAGATACTTACAGACAGGTCTTTTTGTGGTGACGTACAAAAAAATGCAGACTTTTTCTAAGTTAAGGAGACTGAAGTGTTATTTACTATATGTTCTTAACACAGAGAAAAACCAAAGTTAAAACCTTCCAGCTCTATTAGAAACTTTAATAATGACATCAACGTAGAAGGGGGACAAGGAAATAAGCCGTGTTTGATGTGACCGACATGGGGGTGGGGGATGCACAGTATACCAGCAAATATTTGAATTTCCTCTGTAACCTATTAATATAGAATGTAAGCTGGGAAAATATATGTGGTCAACAGAGAATTTCTAGACACCATGGTTTCCACTAAGATGCCTCCAGGTCTGTTGACTGGATCGATTCCTTTGGCCAATCATGCTCTGCAACTGGTCCTAATCAATTCAGGAGGTGGTATTTCATTATCCTGGATAATATTTTGAGGAACTTTTATATTCACCATCTCCATCAGGGACGCATTTTTCAAGGCACAACATTGATTTGTTCAAGTGAAAATATAAAGGATATCAATGCTGTTTTAGTGAATATCGGGAAATATCTCATGAGTGTGGACCTGAACATTTTATTTTTCACGAGCGCTTGCGCGAGTGAAAAATAAAACGTTCAGGTCAACATGAATGAGATAATTCATGATATTCACTAAAATATCATAGATTTTCTTTTTATTATATGCTACAAGACATTTTACTGCATAATATTCAGCCCAATTCAACTGCAAACAGTTTCAAGACAATAACAAAAAGCTGCTGGTCATTCCTTAAAGGCGACGTCATGCACCGATGCGTAACATCATTTAGGAAACTACTGAAAAAATTCATCATTTGGATCTGAAAGTATTATTTTTCACTCACACAAGTGCTCATGAAAAATAAAACTTTCAGGTCCACACTCATGAGATAATTCCAGACACTGACTAAAATAGAGTAGATTTTCTTTTTTATTATATGCTACGAAACATTTTAATGAATAATATTCAGCCCAATTCAACCCCAAATGCATACATCTCAAAACAATAACAGAGATCAGCTGATCGTGCCTCCAAGACAACGTCATGCACTGAAGCGTGAAGTCATTTAGAAGCTATTGAGGAATATTTCTCAATATCTTTCGAGTCGATAGATATTGTTAAAAATCTTTTAGATAATTTGCGATAATTCACAGGCTAGTGTATGATAAAGCATACTATTTGCTCAAACTGCTCACAATGAACATACCCCAGTGATACTCCGCTTGCAGTTTTATGTGCTCATGGGACAAATGTCTTCTTTAGAAAACCATCATCGATCATGTCAGTTGCAAAAAATGAAAAAATTTAAAGTAATTTATATATTTTTTATACTTATCAATGGCCCAGACTTAGCTGGTGCTAACTCAAAATTATCTAGGGCCAAATACAAATTTTGCCCCCCAATCCCCAAAATTTGCATACAAAACTGAAAATTAGAAGTCCTATCTGGCCCTCCATACATTTACTCTCCGCGAATGCGCAGATGCCAGGAAGTCACCGGAACTGGCGCCAACATCATTCTTTGTAAAAAAGATTATTATATAATAATTCAGCGGGGAGGTATGAGTGCCCAGTACTGCCCACTCATGGGAGGGCCATCTCTGTCTGGGCCATTGGTAAGTATAAAAAATTAATATTGTCCACTACAAAACGTACACCAGAGATGGCGTACACAGGTACGACGGAATCGATGATATAAAATATAACACAAACCAATGGCCCAGCTAAGTCTGGCCCATTGGTTTATAGTATAAAAATATGAAAATTTTTTTCTTATTTTTATACTATAAACCAATGGCCCAGACTTAGATGAATCGTAAAAAGGTGGAGGGCCTAGAACTTCCGAAATAGTTGATCAACATAGATCAAATCCTTCAATCCATGATGAAGGAATTTAGAATAATTAGAATTTACATGTATGACTCTCTATACTATAATATAGGAGACATATCCTAATATGGATCCCAATTTATGTGAATCCTAAATCGGAGCATGAAACCATGCTAATTAGGATGTAACGAGTTCCCAATTTTTAAGGCTAGTCTGGATTAAGCCCCAAAAATGAGGATGGCATATTTGAGAATGAGAGAAAATTGCCTACAAACCATACAATAACACTACAGCTGTATGTAGAATACAATTAAAGGATAAAACAGCATCCGTTATAGTTACATACCCATTAAGCCAGAGAAGGGGTGAAAATGACCCCCCCCCCCCCCCCCCCACCCTTTTTTTTAACATATCTCCAAAAGAAAGAGGAGAGAACTCTGGAATCAATAAAAGCGGTACTAAAAAACATTATAAATAATTATCGATCAGGCACTAAGGAATTAATTCATGAATAATAAATGGTGTTTAATGCCACTTCACAAGCCAAGGCTATAGCGACGATTCTGGTAATTAATATTGTCTGCTACAAAACGTATACCACCGACGGCGTACACAGGTCTGACGGAATCGGTGATATAAAATATAACATACTCATATTAAATCAAAATACACTGAACAATCTCTGCAGAGAAAACACACTTCCAAGGTAATCCACAGGCGGCCTCTGTACAATAAAATCCAGTAACAACACTCCCCAACGTGTACTATCCGATATCTACAACCATAAACACGCGAGAATATGCGATTTGAGAACTGACAAAATAGAGACCAGGATCTAGAAATGGAAGTAGGTATAATTAACAGGCTCCAATACAGACCGCCCCTGAAATATAATAATTTCAAGGTCCATCATAACGATAGCCTAAAAATATATTGTGTGAGTGCATTAAAATCCAGCATGTAATCATCTAAATACCAATAACTGGTTATGCAGCCACCGATGAACTTAAATAGCAGCAATTATGATGATTTAATAAGCGCTAGAATATCAAAAATCAACAAATAATCACCGGAAACTAATGCAACAAAACTGCGTATATGCCTATGAGGGTGCCATCAAACACGACCCAAATGCATAGTATGAATATATTAAGATATATATACGAGACAGTGTGTGAGTGTGGGGGGGGGGGGGGGGGTGGGGGGGGGGATTCGAAGTTATGTCGAAACCTCCTCACCCACATTACTTAATCACTGCTGGTCCAGTCAGCAAAAATATAGGAACCTCAAAGACTCCCTCATGTCTAACAGACTCCCTTATGCCACTATGAGCGGAGAATGACGTGAAGAACAAAACTTCCCCTGAAGAAGAAGGCCCTCACGTGGAGGATGCTTCTGGAGAATGTTCAATAACAGGCACTTGAGAAAACTGATAGAAGGTTATTGCGACGGCAGATATGTTATTAGTAGGAATCACACTGAGACTGTTTAACCTTAGCGTAATCAACTGAATCAAATGAATTGAAGGATACGCGTATCCTACCATTCATTCCCATGAATACGGCTGAGCGTCAACTGTATGTGCTCAAATGTCTAACACTGGCGACACAAATGATGGAAACTATTGTTCCTGTGCATCTCAAACTTAACTATCTTGGAGCGAACCCACATGTATGTTCGCTAATAATATAAATCCAATGATGTAGCATAAACAATAAGACATCATTTCTTGATGAATATGTGATCTCCAAGAACTGGGGGTCCCAAGAACCCTGCATATTGAGTCTGTCAGACTCAGGGTTGTAACCCAGTTTATGAACTCACATCCGTCAGAATTGAGAAAACCGAATCTGGCAGCTGTTAAACCACTGAATATCTGCCCAAACTTGACATTATGTTTACTAGATCTACTAAAACAATACAGGTTTGGAGCAAAAAACGTCTTCCCACTCCAGTTAAGAATAACTGGAGGGGACGTGTGCGTAAGCGATTCATCGGAATAACATTCGTAGCCGCTCTGCACAACCCCATCCGACGCATAAAATCTTTAGCTGTTAATGTGTCTGATAGAAGACAAAAGCGAGCCTAACAACTAGCTTATTCGCTCTGTGAAACGACAGACGAACCAGCTTGTTGAGAATGAATTGTAGGATACGCGCATCCTATCATTCAATCCATGAGACATTATCTAGTTCATTATTCAAGTGATCTTAAGAATTATACTTGCTGCACAGACGATCATTTGAACGCTCACTCTATTGACTGAATGATCACCATAAATAACCTTTAAGAGCCATGATAAACACGTTATCCAGTTCCAGTCAATTATCAGTCGGACCGAGCTCTTGAAGAGCCTCGAGCCACCGGCTTAGGGGTGTCTGATCAGTAATCTCAAACAGACCTAAACCCCCTATCCAAGTCGCTGTATTGCCGATCCCTAAAGTAATTATAGGAGGGTTACTTATACCCTCCCTATGAGTCCTTTTTAGACTATCTGTGTCTTGGACATCCTCTCTTACTCTTTTCTGCTGTTGTTGGTCGGTTAGACACCAACTTCAGGAGCAGAGTATTGATGCTTTCTTTGTAGCTTAATCCTACATTAATGAAAGCTTATCATCAATGACTTAGTGTCTGGAAAACCAGAGCAACCTGTAGAGAGTTTTCCACCTTGTCATCTATCAACTGGTCGAGTGCGCAGTTATTTTTGGTCATCAAAAGTTGTTCATATGTCTTTGCCTTGTTACAATTTAGGGGAGAGTGCCAAGAGGCACTTTCCCATATATTGTAACAAGGCAAATCCATATTGACTAAGGAATTTCACTTCTAAGATAATATGAAGCACAACCTCAGAATATGACACCTTTAGGCTGGAGTACCTGCTCTTCATATCAAAGCCCTGATAGTGGCTTCTAGCACTCTACCAGTTAAAGATGACGACGCAAGGCTTCGTCATATCAGAATAACTCCCACTTGGCAACTGTTGAGACAGAGATATATGTGATAAATAGGCCTGGAAAGAATTTTTAAAGAGGTACAAACGTTCACAAAATTTCTTTCCTTATAGACGTTGCGTCACAGATCTTAAAGGTGATCTGCATAAGACAGTGAGTCTAAATTCGCTCTGAATAAGAAATTATCTTCTCAATTGTATCTGAGCGAACAGCGAAGTGACAAAGGTAAGGCCACAACTAAGACCTTGACAAAGGTAAGGCCACAACTAAGACCTTAGCCTGCTCATTCAAACGCAGAGAAACTCTCAACACATCTTCCCCAGCCATTTTTTTTAAATGAATGTTGTTCAAAAAACGGTTAAAAATACAAAAGATGATAAGAAATGAAAAAATTTAAAGTAATTTATATATTTTTTATACCGACCAATGGCCCAGACTAAGCTGGTGCTAACTCAAAAATATCTAGGGCCAAACACAAATTTTGCCCCCCAATCCCCAAAATTTGCATGCAAAACCGAAAATAAGTCCTATCTGGCCCTCCATACATTTACCCTCTGCACATGCGCAGACGCCAGGAAGTCACCGAAACTGGCGCCAACATTCTTTGTAAAAAAGATTATAACATAATAATTCAGCGGGTAGGTATGAGTGCCCAGTACTGCCCACTCATGAGATGGCCATTCCCATCTGGGCCATTGGTAAGTATAAAAAATATATAAATTACTTTAAATTTTTTCATATTTTTATACTGTATACCAATGGCCCAGACTTAGCTGAATCGTAAAAAGGTGGAGGGCCTACTAGAACTTCTGAAATAGTAGATCAACATAGATCAAATCCTTCAATCCATGATGAAGAAAATTAGAATAATTAAAATTTACATGTATGTCTCTTATATCATAATAGAGGAGACATATCCTAATATGGATCCCAATTATGTAAATCCTAAAACCGAGCATGAAATCATGCTAATTAGGATGTAACGAGTTCACAATTTTTAAGGCTAGTTTGGACTAAGCCCTAAAAATTAGGATGGCATATTTGAGAATGAGAGAAAATGCCCATAAACCTACGCCATACAAAAATACTACAGCTGAATGCCGAATATAGTACAGATAAAACAGCTTCCTTCATAGTTACATACACAATAAGCCAGAGAAGTGGAGAAAATGCCCCCACTCCCCCCCTTTTTTGAACATATCTTCAAAAGAAAGAGGGCTGAGCTCTGGAAACAATAAGCGGTAACAGGAAACAATATAAATAAATATATATCAGGCACTCAGGAATCAATTCATGAATAATAAATGGTGCTTAATGCCACTTCACAAGCCAAGGCTATGGCGACGATTTTGTTAAATAATATTGTCCGCTACAAAATATGTACTGCAGATGGTGTAAACATGTACGACGAAATCGGTGAAATAATAATATAACATACACATATAAAAACGGGATACTATGAACAATCTCTGCTGAGAAAATCCACTTCAAAGATCATCCACAGGAGGACTCTGTACAATAAAATCTGATAAGAACACTCTCCAATGTGTACTTCTTAATATCTATAACTATAAACACGTGAGAAAATGCGATTTGAGAACCGACAAAATAGAGATCAGGATCTAGAAACGGAGGTAGGTGTGAATAACCGGCTCCAACACAGACCGCCCCTGAAATAAATAATAATTTCAAGGTCCACCAAAGCGATAGCGTAATAAAAAATTGCGCGAGTGCATTAAAATTCAGCATGTAATCATCTAAAAAAACACTAACTGGTTACGCAGTCACCTATGAACTCAAATAGCAGCAATTATGATGATTTAATAAGCGCTTGTATATTAAAAATCAGACAATAAACACTGGAAACTAATGCAACAAAACTGCGTATATGCCTATATGAGTGCGCCATCCAACACAACCCAAATGCATAGTATGTATGTAGTAAGATATATATACACAACAGTGTGAGAGTGCGTGTGTGTGGGCAGAGGGGGGGGGGGGGGGGGGGGGGGGAAATGTGAATTCATGTTGAAACCTTCTCACCCACATCATTGCTGGTCCAGACAGCAAAAATATAGTAACCACAAGGCTCCCTCATGTCTAACATACTCCGTTCTGCTACTAAGAGCGGAGAATGACGTGAATGAAGAACGAAATTCCCCTGAAGAAGAAGACCCTCTCATGGGGGAAGCTTCTGGCGAATGTTCAATAAGATACTAGAGAAAATTGATATGGTATAGCAGAAATCACTCTGAGACTGTTAACCTCAATGTAATCAACAGAAACAAATGAATTGAAGGATACACGTATCCTATCATTCATTCCCATGAATACGGCTGAGCGTCAGATGTATGCGCTCAAATGCGTAATACTGGCGACACAAATGATGGAAACTATTATTCCTGTGTGCCGCAAACTTAACTATTCTGAAGTGATCCTACAAAAGATCATGTAATAGCCATACAGTTAGAAAAAGCCCAAGATGCTGCCAGCGCTTTTACTTCATGGGCTGACTGCTGTTTGGAAGATAATTTTCCTAAGCAGTACAAATAGCTAATTCAATGCATCTAGGAATAGAATGAACCGAAATGTCCCTTCTATTGGAAAATAATGACAAAAAGAAGCGTTATCTTCTCTTCTGATAAACTCTGATCTGCGTCTATAAATACATGGTCGCTAATAATATAAATTCAATGATGTAGCTTGAACAATAAGACATCATTTTTGAATATGTGGCCTCCAAGAGCCGAGGGTCCCAAGAACCCTGCATAGAGAGACCATCGGACTCAGGATTGTAACCCAATATATGAACTCATAATATTAAGAAAACCGTTAAATATATGCTCAAACTTGACCTTATGTTAAAAGATCCGCTAAACAATACAGGTCTAGAGCAAAAAACGTCTACCACTCCAGTTAAGAATAACTGGAGGGGACGTATGCGTAAGTGACCCATCGAAATAACATTCATAGCCGCTCCGCAGAACCCCATCCAACGTATAAATCATCCACTGTTAATGCATCTGATAAAAGACAAAACCGAGACTAACAACTGGCTAATTCGCTCCGTGAACCAACAGCAGAGACCAGGCGACTGGGGCAAATAAGTAGCCTTGGATTGCATTACTTCGCTCTGACTTCCCTAAAAAGCGAAATCATGTCGCCCTGTAATTTGTAAATTCCCAATTGACCTACCTTGAAATTTGGTGAATTCACGTAGAATTTACAAAGTAATTTCCATCTGAAAAGAGTATTATTGCTAGGGTTAATTGTTATTGTGATTAATTTTCATAGTAACTAAAAATAAAATCAGCATCTAAAAACAATGCCCGATTAATAATGTAATCACGAACCGTCTTGGCTGCATTAAAATTAGGTGACAAGTCATCAAGTTAAGACAAGATTTTCTATTTAAGTTATCTTTTAAATAAGTATTTTTCACACTCAGAATTTTTTTCTGGGGAGACTTTTTCTGTAAAAGCTGAAGTTTTAATTCCAATCTGGATTTTATTTTTGTCAAAATAGTTTTGAAAACAGTATATTTACCAGAATAGAATAGAACTGAACAGAACAGGTTAGAACATTGACCTACTTTTTACTCACTCTGGACCAAGAAATGGACACACTTGAATTGTTTAATTCAAGGCTGATCTGTCTCTTCTAAAAAGTAAATGTCCATTTGAATTTGAATTGTAAACTTTTTTTTCTATAAATAAATTAATACAGAGAGGCATGTTTTTTTCTCATAAACAATTCTTTGTACAAATAAATTTACACATAGAGATGAGTTATTGCCCAATTGTAGTGATTTAGTTTTGTGAGAGATGAAAATATAATATACTGGTAGATCATGCGAATGCAGAATCATCGCTCTACATTTTCTTCTCACTTCTCCCTGTTTCATCTGACTTCTCCCTAAAGTCAGTGGAGGGAGAAGTGACTTCTCCCTCAAATTACCCTCTAGGCTGGTCCCTGACCAACAGATGAACCAGCTTGTTGAAAATGAATTGTAGGATATGTGTATCCTTTCATTCATTGCAAGAGACATTATTTAGTTCATTCGTCAAGTGATCTAAAGAACTAGACTCGCCACATCGCCGATCATACGAATGCTCGCTTTTTGACTGAAAGATTATCATAAACTAGAACTATCACTGAAGGTGATTAATACCCCCGCTTTGGGTTTTTAGAGGAATGCACTTCTGATCATGTAGGCGAATGCCATAAGGAAATGTATACATAAAGATCATTTTTTGTTGTTGAAATTTGTATTTGCATGTGGCCTTCCACAGAACAGCACTGAATACTTAAAGAGCCCACACATATATGGTTTACATTTGGAAAAACACATTTACAATGTGCAACATGTATTCAAAATCAGTTCATTAATGTAGGAGGAGTTGCACACACAAGAATCCCATTTGAAAACCCATAATAAATCCAAGTTAAAGGGAGATAACCTGGTTAAAATTGTCGCAGATCAAATATTTGGGAATATGCGTATGTTCACTTAGTTGTGATAATGTTTGAAAGGTTTCGTCAAAATTGATTGATAAATGTAGGAGGAGTTGCACGCACAAGAATTTAATGTAGAAACCCATAATAAATCTAAGTTAAAGGGAGATAACCTAGTTAAAATAGCCACAGCTAAAAAATTTTTGAATACGCGCATGTTCACTTAGTAGTGATGATGTCTGTAAACTTTCGTCCAAATTGATTGATAAATGTAGGAGGAGTTGCGCACACAAGAATTTCATGCAGAAACCCATATTAAATCAAAGTTCAAGAGAGATAACCTGGTTAAAATTGTCGCAGATCAAAAAGTTTGGAATATGCACATGGTCACTTAGTAGAGATGATGTTTGAAAGGTTTCATCAAAATCGGTTCATTAATGTAGGAGGAGTTGCGCACACAAGAATTTGTTCGAACGGAAAGACATAATAAATCTAAGTCAAAGGGAGATAACCTGGTTAAAATTGTCGCAGATCAAAAATCTTGGAATATGCGCATGTTCACTTAGTAGTGATGATGTCTGAAAAGTTTTGTCCAAATTGACTGATAAATGTAGGAGGAGTTGCACGCACAAGAATTTCATGTAGAAACCCATAATAAATCTAAGTTAAAGGGAGATAACCTAGTTAAAATTGCCAGAGCTCAAAAATTTTGGAATATGCGCATGTTCACTTAGTAGTGATGAGGTCTGTAAACTTTCGTCCAAATTGATTGATAAATGTAGGAGGAGTTGCGCACACAAGAATTTCATGCAGAAACCCATATTAAATCAAAGTTCAAGAGAGATAACCTGGTAAAAATTGTCGCAGATCAAAAGGTTTGGAATATGCACATGTTCACTTAGTAGAGATGATGTTTGAAAGATTTCATCAAAATCGGTTCATTAATGTAGGAGGAGTTGCGCACACAAGAATTTGTTCGAACGGAAAGACATAATAAATCTAAGTCAAAGGGAGATAACCTGGTTAAAATTGTCGCAGATCAAAAATCTTGGAATATGCGCATGTTCACTTAGTAGTGATGATGTCTGAAAAGTTTTATCCAAATTGATTGATAAATGTAGGAGGAGTTGCGCACACAAGAATTTCATGTAGAAACCCATATTAAATCAAAGTTCAAGAGAGATAACCTGGTTAAAATTGTCGGAGATTAAAAAGTTTGGAATATGCACGTGTTAACTTAGTAGAGATGATGTTTGAAAGGTTTCATCAAAATCGGTTCATTAATGTAGGAGGAGTTGCGCACACAATAATTTGTTCGAACGGAAAGACATAATAAATCTAAGTCAAAGGGAGATAACCTGGTTAAAATTGTCGCAGATCAAAAATCTTGGAATATGCGCATGTTCACTTAGTAGTGATGATGTCTGAAAAGTTTTATCCAAATTGATTGATAAATGTAGGAGGAGTTGCGCACACAAGAATTTCATGTAGAAACCCATATTAAATCAAAGTTCAAGAGAGATAACCTGGTTAAAATTGTCGCAGATTAAAAAGTTTGGAATATGCACATGTTCACTTAGTAGAGATGATGTTTGAAAGGTTTCATCAAAATCGGTTCATTAATGTAGGAGGAGTTGCGCACACAAGAATTTGTTTGGATGGAAAGACAAAATAAATCTAAGTCAAAGGGAGATAACCTGGTTAAAATTGTCGCAGATCAAAAATCTTGGAATATGCGCATGTTCACTTAGTAGTGATGATGTCTGAAAAGTTTTGTCCAAATTGATTGATAAATGTAGTAGGAGTTGCGCACACAAGAATTTCATGTCCGGAAAGACGTACGGACGGACGGACGGACGGACGGACGGACGGACGTACGGACATACAGGGCGATTCCTATATAGCCCCCACTTCTTCGAAGCGGGGGTATAATAACCTAATTATCCAGTTCCAGTCAGAATCGATGGGACCAAGCTCTATAAGAGCCTCGCGTCACTGGCTCTGGGGTGTCTGATCAGTAAACTCAAACAGACCTAAACCCCCCTATCCAAGTGGCTGTATAGACAATCCCTAAAGTAATATATAGGAGGGATACCTGTACGTTCGCTATGAGTCCTTATAGACGATCTGAGTCTAGGACAACCTCTCCTACTCTTTCTGCTGGTGTTGGTCGATTAGACCCCAACTTAAAGAGGCGAGTATAGAAGCTTTATTGTAGCTTAATCCTACATTAATGAAAGCTTACCATCGAAGACTTAGTGTTTGGAAAACTAAAGCGACCTGTAGGAAGTTTTCCACCTAGTCAAATGTTAAAGATGACGACGCAAGGCTTCGTCACATCAGAAAAGCTCCCACTTAACATCTGTTAAGACAGAGATATATGCGATAAACAGGCCTGGAAAGAATTTTTAAAAGGTACAAACGTCCACAAAATTCCTTTCCATGTAGACGTAGCGTCACAGTACTTAGAAGTGAAGTACATAAGACCAAGAGTCTAAATTCGCTCTGAATAAGAAATTATCTTCTCAATTGTGTCCGAGCGAAAAAGCAAAATGATGAAGGTAAGGCTACAACTAAGACCTTAGTCTGCTCATTCAACGCAGAGAAAATCTCAACACATCTTCCCCGGTCGTTTTTTAAATGTATGGGTCAAAAAACGGTTAAAACTTAAAAAATTTATAGTAATTTATATATTTTTTATACTTACCAATGACCCAGACATAGCTGGTGCTAACTCTTAAAAATATAGGGCCAAACACAAATTTTGCCCCCCAATCCCCAAAATTTGCATCTAAAACCAAAGAAATCATGTCCTGAATGCCCTCCATACTTCACCTCCACTGCGCATGCGCAGTGTCAAGGACGTCCCGAAATTGGCGCCATTAATCATTCTTACCATCAGTGTCTGGTAAGCGCTATGTCCTCAGCGGGGAGGTATGAGTTCCCAACTCCTGGGAGGGCCATCCCCGTCTGGGTCATTGGTAAGTATAAAAAATATATAAATTACTATAAATTTTTTAACATTTTTATACTGTACCAATGACCCAGACATAGCTGAATAGTAAAAAGGCTGGAGGGCCCAGGACATAGAGGAAAATCCAATAAGCTCAACTATATAAAATAGAGTCATCTCCTGGAGGAGAAAAGGAGAAATAGGCTTCACGTGTATCTTTCTTATTTATGATAAATTAGAAAGACACAATACCTTCTATAATTGAGCATCATAACATCCATGTTCTCTATTAATATCCAGTATAATTCTTATACTAATTATTTTTAAAGTAAGCCAATAGATAAAGTTAGTCCAAAGAATTGAGACTCTTTATGCTCTTTTAAAAGTGTCCGAGGATAGTATAATAACACCCGTTTGGCACGTGACATATTCAAATGCTATACTTTAAAACTATGACATGAATGAATTTAAAACATAACTTTCACTTAAGAAACCATCCCAGTAACAGCTCAGAATTACTGACTCCGGAGGAGGTATCCCCTTGTTTTCATAATAAAACAGGTGACCCAAGGGAACACCCTCCCCGCCCCCTTTTTCTTGCCCTGGGTCAAATAGCCCAGAGCGAAGAGGGCAGCAGGACGGTGTCACTGCCGGAACATAAGCCTACATAGCTATAGTTGCAATTGTTAAGTGATCGACATTCTGAGCAGCTGATAATGGACCTAAATAATGCAGGTCTTCAGAAATGGATTCGATATTTCTGAGATAAAAATTCGTGAATGTGGATGGCTGAGACGAATATGCAGCCTACTTTAATCTATAATAGCAATACTATACGTCAGCCCAAGATGTAGAAGAGCTCTTACTTCATGAGCCGAAATCTTAAGCAGACTGCTGAGTTAAGGATAGATTATCCTAAGCAGTACCGATAGTTAACTGAATGCATTAAGTAATAGAATGGACCGTAATGACCTTTCTATTAGGCATCAGAGCCAGAAGAAGCTTTACGTCCTACTGATAAACTGAGATCTGTTAATAAATACATAAAGGTCTATCCGGACAGAGTAAAGGCCTATGCCCGCTCGAAGACGGAAGGACCTTAAAAACACTAGATTCCGGATATCTTTAGGAGCCTGATTCTTAACCAAAAATACAACATTAGTAGTAAAGGTAATAGAGTTTCTGATACTACGAAAGTAAGAATCGTCCACCGATAGTGCATGAAGCTCACTGACTCTTCAGCAGAAGAGAAGACTAAGAGAATTGCTGCCTTAAAAGGCCAGAATTTGAAACTACTGTCTCAAGGGGTTCAAATGGTTGCTTTAGTTAATAAGAACCCAAGCTAAATTCCGAATAGGAATTAATCTAACGATTCTAGGTCTCTTATCGAAAAGTTTCAAACTAACTTAGATAAAGAGACATTAGGCTCAATTGTAAACTATCATGGTGTGCATAGGTATCAGATAACATAGACCTATAACCTTTAAAAGTAACTGGCTGCAGATGATCTCGTTAAACAAGTATACTAGAAAGTTTGCAATGTCTGGTATGGAGGGATCAAAAATATCAACATAAAGATCCCTACACCAACGACGGAAGACCCTCCACTTTAGCCGCATAGTATAGCGAAGAGGAGGTCCTTCTACAGTCAGGAATCGCGCCCACTGCTCGTCCTGTACAATGCTTGCCATGCAAGAAGGACCGCACAACGGAATACGTGAAGGTTGAGACCTTGCGGGTTGTGATAGAGTTGACACGATTTCCCCAGCGAAAAAAGATCCTCTTGTGGAGGAAGTTTCCGCGGTGCGTCCCACAGCAGACATCTAAGTAAATTTATCCACTGTCTCTGTGGAGTCAGAGATGCTACCAACAGAATTGCATTGTGAATGAATAATCCTAGCAATACTTGCTGAATCAACAGCGCTGGAGGATACGCATATCCTATCATCGCGTCCTACTAGATCGACAGAGCGTTAACTACATATGCTCGGGGATCCGGACACGGTGACACATACGTCTACAATTGATTGGAGAGTTGTGTCGCAAATAATTTTATCACTGGGCGCTCCCATTGATAGCAAATCTGATTGAATACCTGTTTGTTGAGAGTCCATTCCGACGGCAACAAACGACCCTTACGTGAAAGGGAGTCTGCTAATACGATTCGACGACCGAGAATATGACGAACCGAAACAGAACTTGGTGTTCTATAACAAACAGAAGGATTCTTTCCGTTAAAATCAATAACGGAACCGAATGAGTGCCTCCCTGGTTCCGGATATATGCAACTACTGTCGTATTATCGGACAGGATTGAACATGCATTTCTGAATAAAATTCATCCAATGACGTAGTGCAAGCCAACATAATATTCTTCCTTGGAAGTTAAGAGCTTGCCTAAAAACTGTGGAACCCAAAGACCCTGGCACTTCGAATCCGTTGGGATCAAAATTGTGTCCCAACCTGTTTGACTGGCATCCGTCATAATCGAAAAACTCGGATCCGGCAACTACAGTGGAACTCTCTGAGTCAACCACCGAATGTTTGCCCACGTCTGAATCTCTTGTTACACTTGATAGACAAGAGAACATGTATATCGAGCAATTCAAGATTGCTGAAAGGTTGCCGTCAAAGAGAAGCTTCTCCAAGACCAAAGCGACTCTGAGAGAGTTCTTCACCTTACTATCCACGCGCGTGGATGTAGCTAGGGCTGCGTCACGTCTAACCAACTCCAGGTTGCCAATGAAGGGCGGAGTTATACGTGGAAAAACTACTGCCCCTGAAAGAAATCTCATTGAGGATCATATCCTGGAATTCTTTCTCTTGAAGACGTAATGATAACGTCTCAGTAAGGTGGTGTACGTATGATAAAGCGTCTAAGTTAAGTCTATTATACATCATTGTCGTTTCCAACATCGTGGTTGGAATTGACATAGACGGCGAAAAAGATAATTCCCAGTCTTCAGCCTCGCCGTCTTAGACGCAAAGGAACTCTCGGTAAGCCCAGTTCTGCCAATAAAAAATTATTTTCCTAGAATTTACGAAAGGCAGAATAGAGCATTGCGGACAAGAAACTAGACTAGCATGTTGATAGCAAGCTTATATATATAGCATCGTTCAATAATTCGAATGTTCTAAAGACATTATTGGACTGCGTCGGCAACTCAGGGACAATGTCCCTGAACCGATCCAAAACTCTGTGTCCAATGATGCTATTAGTCTCTTATCCAGCATCGCAGCAATGTAGTCCGACGGAACAACCTCTGGAAGATAATGCCGGAAGAAATGTATGGCAGCTTCTGTTGTTCCGAAAGCTCGAAATTGTCCGAATCCCTTTCGCCATCCTGTCGGACCCTATGAAGTGTTCGGTCGTCCGTACCTGATGCAACAGCGGAGCGCACCGACCCAGCGCCGTCGGATTATTCCTGATCCGACCGAGAATCTGTCGTTTGCTGGGATGCTACGATAAGCTGTGCTATTTTGGATAGCACGTCCGTCACTGAGGCCTGTGGAGAAGCAGTCTTACAATGCATTGCCGCTGGAAGCTCCGTGTTCGTTACCCCGTGCATACTTCTATTATGCGAGCGACCGGAGTATGCAGGCCTCGTGTCCCTTGGCTACCGGATGGCATGACCTGTTCGCCATGGAATCACTGAATGACGAAGCTGGCCGGATATTCGAGGACACGTAGCCAATGTGCGGTCGTGTGCGCTGCTGTGAGGATGAGGAAGCATTATCGACAGTCACTCGGACTGTCTATATAATGGAGCGTCCCAAGCGGCGGACATACGCTCCGAATGTGAAATGTCTGTACCACAACATCCGATCCCATATGTTGTTGCACGAGAGAGGGACCTCTCTCGCTCGCCGCCCGGACGGACCAGACGAGCTAGGAACCGGACTAACAGGGTTCCTCCGATCTCTCCTCTAATCCGTCGTCACTGGGTGTGTACTAAAGTGTTGTATTATAGTGCTCGCATCACCCAAATCTCCTTCCTAGACCGCAACGGACGAACCCGACTGCCGAACCATTCGATGAATGGATGCTACACTGGGTGAGCTAGCGAATGTCAACTCCATCGATCCTACTAGGGACCTCTTAGGCGATTGACGTAATCCATGAGCACTAATTGCCGCTAGCTCTTCATTAACTATGACGACAGAGGCACACTTTTGAAAGACATCTCAGTAATTTTGCGAACAAGAAACCAGACATGCTTGTCAATAGCAAGCATATAAAAAATATATATAGCGTCGTTCAATAAATCGAAAGTATCTGAGACATTATTGGACTGTGTCGGAACTGAGGGACGATGTCCCTGAACCGAACCAAAAATTTCTAAGTCCACCGACGCTATCAGTTTCTTATCCGGTATCGCAGCATTCTGGTCCGATGAAGAACCTCTAGAAGATGAAGTCGGATGACACATACAGCAGCTTATGTTGTTCCGAAAGGGAAAGCTCGAAAACCTCCGAATCCCTTTCGGCATCCCGTCGGACCATATGAAATTTTCGGTCGTCCACACCTGATGCTTCTGCGGAGCGTCCCGACCCAGCGTCGTCGGATATTACATTATGCGACAGAGATTCTGTCGTTGCTGGGATGCTGCGATAAGTTGTGCTATTTGGGATAGCACGTCCGTCACCGAGGCCTGTGCAGAAGCGGTCTTACGATGCTTTGCCGCTGGAAGCTCCGTGTACGTTGACTCCCGCATACTTTCTTATGCGAACGTCCGGAGTCTCCAGGCCTCGTGTCCCTGACTATCGGATGGCGTGACCTGGTCTCTGAGGATTCTCTGATTGGCGAAGTTGACTGGATATCGGAGGTCACGTAGCCAAGGTGCAGTCGTGTGCGCTGCCATGAGAATGAGGAAGCCTTATTGACAGTCTCTCCAGACTGTCTATATAACGGAGCGTCCCAAGCGGCGGACGTATGCTCCGAATGCGAGACATTTTGTACCACAACATCTGGGGCCAGATGTTGATGTACAAGAGAGAGGCCTCTCTCGCTCGCAGCCCGGATGGGCCTGGACGATCTATGAACCGGACTAAAAGGCTTCCTCCGTTCTCCCCTCTAATCCGCCGTCACTGGGTGTGCACTTGGTTATTTTATAGTGCTCGCATCACCCAAAACTCCTTTCTAGACCGCAACGGACGAACCCGGCTGCCGAACCATTTGATGAATGGATGCTACACCGGGCGAGCTAGCGGACGTCAAAGGCCGTCGAACCTACTAGGGTCCTCTTAGGCAATTGACGTATTACATGAGCACTTTTCCGCTAGCTCTTCATTAATTGTGACGACGGAGGCACACTTTTGGAAGACATCACGTATACATCACCCTGATCATGATCGTCTGAAATAGAGATTGATAAAGTAGAGTGACCCTGCGGGGAAAGGACCGGAATGGCCAATTCCCCACTAACATACCGTGACACACGCTTCCCATGTTGTCATCGAAATTAACACATACAGAACAGGAGTTAGTGCGAGTACACTGACTACATTATACAATGATTATGAAAGTCAGAGGAAGATTTCCTCTTATTACAATTGAACAATATCCTTTCATTTTGAAAAGAAAACAAAGTCCTAGTACTCGCACCAACCCCTGACCATCAAAATACATAATAGCAAGATCCATTAACATAGAAAAAATAATTGAATCAAAAAATTTTGAAAAAATATTTTTTCAGAACAGCCCAAGTTTCTGAAAAGTAACGTTGAGCCCCAATGGATCCCAAGCCTAAGTGTGGACAAAAATTCTAAAAATATTTTAAACAATTTATGCAACACTTACGAACAATAATAATGTATCTAGTTATGATTAAATTAACATCAAGATATTATTTTCAAGAAATCCCCCCTCACACAGAGGGCTGTTGGAAATGTAAACACTAAGTGTAAAAACACCAGATCAAGACTCCAGGCACCCTGGCCCGAAATCAGTTACCAATAATACACTATCTGATGCAAAACAGAGACTTCCAGGGAAGAAACTGCAGAACATCAGATGGTTGATCCAGAACACTACGCCTAACCACCCATAAGTGAAGACGTAAACATGGGGAAAAGAACAGAATTCATTCTGTTATCCAGCTAAAACTCCCAAGAAATTTTAGTAATAATATTACAGAAAATATGCCAAAAGCATGGGAGAATAGCAAGAGGGGACTTAAAGGAAAGGGAGAGAGGAAAACACTGAACAAGCAGTGTAACTTAATAACAAGAATGACCACAACAGGCTGTTGCCACGAAAGTTAAAAAATTTATAGTAATTTATATATTTTTTATACTTACCAATGACCCAGACATAGCTGGTGCTAACTCTTAAAATATAGGGCCAAACACAAATTTTGCCCCCCAATCCCCAAAATTTGCATCTAAAACTAAAGAAAACATGTCCTGAAAGGCCCTCCACACTTCGCCCCCCTACTGCGCATGCGCAGTGTCAAGGACGTTCCGAAATTGGCGCCATTTATCATTCTAATAACCAGTGCCTGGTAAGCGCTATGTACTCAGCGGGGAGGCAAGAGTTCCCAACTCCTGGGAGGGCCATCCCCGTCTGGGTCATTGGTAAGTATAAAAAATATATAAATTACTATAAATTTTTTAACATTTTTATACTGTACCAATGACCCAGACATAGCTGAATAGTAAAAAGGCTGGAGGGCCAAGGACATAGAGCAAAATGGAATACGCTCAATAAAATAAAATAGAGTCATCCCCTGTAGGGAAAAGAAGTAATAGGCCTTACATGTATCTTTCTTATTTATGATAAATTAGAAAGATACAACACCTTCCAAAAATTGAGCTTCATACATCCATGTACTCTATTAATATCCAATAATCCTTATACTAATAATTTTTAAAGTAAGCCAATAATAAAGTAAGTCTAGAGAATAGAGACTCTTATACTCCTAAAAGTGTGTGAGAATTGCATAATCATGTCCGTTGACATATGCAATATTCAAAAGCTATACTTTAAAAACTAAGACTTGAATGAATTTTATAAACTTAAACTTCTCACTAAACAACCATCCCAATAACAGCTCAGAATTACTAACTCCGGAGGAGGTATCCCCTTGTTTTCATAGTAAAAAACAGGTGACCCAAGGGAACACCCTCCCCCCCCCCCCCCCCCCCCTTTTTCTTGCCCTGGGTCAAATAGCCCAGAGCGAAGAGGGCAGCCGAACGGAGACACTGCCGAAACAGACAGCCTACCTAGCTATAGTAGCAACTGTTAAGTGAATGACATTCTGAGCAGTAGAGAATAGACCTAACAATAGAGGCCTCCAGAAATGGACTCGATATTTCTGAGATAAAATTCATGAATGGATGGCTGAGCGCAATGAGCAGCCTTCAAAAATCTATAATAGCAACACTATTAATGTAAGCCCAAGAAGTAGAAGAACTCTTACTTCATGAGCCGAAATCTTAAGCACAACTGCTAAGCCAATGATATATCCTAAGCAGTACGCTAGTTAATAGAATCCATTAACAATAAAATGGAGCGTAACGTCCTTCTACTAGACATCAAAGACAGAAGAAGCTTACGCCCTTGTAATAAACAGATATCTGTTTATAAATACATAAACTGTACCCGGACAGAGTAAAGGCCTATGCCCATACGAAGACGGAAGGACCTTAAAATAATAGGTTCCGGATAATAGGAGCCTAACTCTTATGCAACAATCCAACCTAAATAGTAACGGAAGTATTGATTCCGAAACTATGAAAGTGAAAATCATCCATCGATAGTGCATGAAACTCACTGACTCTACAGTAAAAGAGAAACCAACAGAATTACTGTCTAAAAGGTCAGAATTTGAAAACTACTGTTTCCAGAGGCTCAAATGATTACTTAGCTAAATAAGAACCGAAGTTAAAATCCGTATAGGAATTTAATCTAAAGATTCTAAGTCTATTTATCAAAAAGTTACTAACTGACTTAGATAAAGAGACAAAAGACTCAAATGTAAACTATCGTAGAGTGCATAGGTATGAGGTAACATAAACCTATAACCTAAATAACAACAGGCTGCAGTAGATCTTGTGAAACAAGTATACTAAAAAATAGCAATGAGTAGTATGGAGGGATCAACCATATGAACATAATGATCCCTACACCACGACGGAAGAGCCTCCACTTTAGTCGCATAGAATAGCGAAGAAGAGGATCTCCTATAGTAAGAAATCGCGTCCAAAGCTCGTCCAGTACAGTGCTTACAATGCAATACGGACCACACAACGGAATACATGAAGGTTGCGACCTTGCTGGTTGTGATAAAGATGACACGATTTACCCAGGGAAAAAAGATCCTCACATAGAGGAAGATATCACGTTAAGATCCACAGTAGACAAGAGAGTAAATTACTCATGATCTCTGTGAAGATAGAGATGCTATCAACAGAAATGTATTGTGGTTGTTTATCTTAGCAATACCTGCTAAAACAACAGCGCCGGAGGATACGCGTATCCTATCATTCCGTCCTATAGATCAATTGAGCGTTAACAGTATTAGCTCAGAGATCTGGACAAGCCAACACATACGTCTGCAATTGATTAGCAAGCTGTGTCATAAATAAAACATCATTGGGCGCTCCCATAGATAGCAAATCTGATTAAATACTTGTTTGTTGAGAGTCCATTCTGACAGCAACAAGCGACCCGTAAGAGAACGGGAGTGCGATAAAACAATCAGACGACCCAGAATATGACGGACCAAAACTGAACTTTGTGTAGTATAACCAACAGACGGATTCTTTCCATTAAATTGAATAACGGAAACGAAAGAGTGCCTCCCTGGTTCCGGAGATACGCCACTACTGTCGAATTAAAGGACAGGAATTTGGGCATGCGTTTCTGAATAATGTTCATGCAATGACATAAAGCAAGCCTAAAAAACATTATTCCGCGGAAGTTAAACTGATAGTTAAAAGACTGCGGAACCCAAAGACCCTGGCACTTCGAATCCGTAGGGATCAGTATATATCCCAATCTGTTTGACTGGCAACCGTCATAACAGCCACACTCGGGTCCGGCAACTGCGGCGGCACTCTCTGAGTCAACCACCGAATGTTTACCCCAGTCTGAATCTCTTGTAACACTAGATAGACAAGAGAATGTAAAAATCAAGCAATTCATGGATTGCCGGAAAGTTGCCGTCGAAGAGAAGCTCCTCCGAGAACGAAGCGACTCTGAGAGAGTTCTTAACCTACTATCCACGCGTGGATGTAGCTAGGGCTGCATCACGTCTAACCAACTCCAATCAGCCACTGAAGGGCGGAGTTATACGTGAACAAACTACTGCCCTCAAAAGAAATTACATTGAGAATAATATCCCGTAAATCTTTTCTTGAAGACGTAATGATAACGCCTCAGTAAGGCGGATTACGTATAATAAAGCGTCTAAGTTAAGTCTACTATACATAATGTCGTTCCCAACATTGAAATTGGAAAAGACATAAACGGCGAAAAGAATATATGCAGTCTTAATCACACCGTCTAGACGCATATGAACTCTCGGTATGCCCTGCTCTGCCAAAATAAACTATATGTAAAAAAGATAAAATGGCAGAAATGAGCCACGCGGACAAGAAACTAAACTATCATGCTTAGTAGCAGGCTTGTATATATATATAAATATATAGCGTCGAAAAATAAAACACATGTTGTAATGACAATATTGGACTGCGTCGGTAAGTCAGGGACAAAGTCCCTGTACCGATCGAAAAATCCGAGTCCAATGACGCTATAAGTCTCTTATCCAAGATCGCAGCAATGAAGTCCGAAAAATAATCACTGGAAGAAATGCCAGAAGATATGAAAGGCATCTTCCGATACTACTAAAGGGAAAACTCGAAATCTTTCGAATCCCTTTCGCCATCCTGTCGGACCCTATAAAGCGTTCGGTCGTCCGTAGCTTGATGCAACCGCGGACCGCACCGACCCAGCGCCGTCGGATAATTCCTGATTCGACCGAAAAACCGTCAATTGCTGGGATGCTGCGAAACAACTGTGCTAACTCGGATAGCACGTCCGTCACTGAGGCCTGAGGAGCAGCGGTCTTACGATGCATTGCCGCAGGAAGCTCCGAGATCGTTACCCCGTGCATACTTCCAATATGCGAGCGAACGGAGTGTATAGGCCTCGTGTCCCTTGGCTACCGGATGGCGCGACCTATTCGCTGTGGAATCACTGAATGCCGAAACTGATCGGATACTCGAGGTCACGTAGCCAATGTGCGGTCGTGTGCCCTGCTGTGAGGATGAGGAAGCATTAAAGACAGTCTCTCGGACTGTCAATATAACGGAGCGTCCCGAGCAACGGACATATGCTCCGAATGTAAAATATCTGAACCACAACATGCGGTCCCCTATGTTGTTGGCTTCCTCCGATCTGTCCTCAATCTGCCGTCACTGGGTGAGTACTAAAGTAATTAAAGTGCTCGCATCACCCAAATCTCCTTCCTAGACCGCAACGGACGAACCCGGCAGTCGAACCATTCGACGAATGTACGCTACACCGGGTGAGCTAGCGAATGTCACTCCGTAAGCGATAGACATATTCCATGAGCACTTATTGCCGCTAACTCTTCATTAACTATGACGACAGAGGCACACTTTTGAAAGACATCTCCATAACTCTTCGAACAAGAAACCAGAAATGCTTGGATAGCAAGCATAAAATAATAATATATATAGCGTCGTTCAATAATTCGAAAGTTTGTGTGACATTATTGGACTATGTCGGAACTGAGGGACGATGTCCCTGAACCGAACCAAAAATTTCTAAGTCCACCGACGCTATCAGTTTCTTATCCGGCATCGCAGCATATGTTGTTCCGAAAGGGAAAGCTTGAAATCCACCGAATCCCTTTCGGTATCCCATCGGACCGGATGAAACTTTCGGACGTCCGTACCCGCTTCCGCGGAGCGTCCCGACCCAGCATCGTCGGATAAAATATATGCGACAGAATCAGTTGATGCTGCGATGCTGCGATAAACTGTGCTATTAAGGAAAGCACGTCCGTTCCCGAGGCCTGTGCAGTAGCGGACTTACGACGCATTGCCGCTGGAAGCTCCGTGTACGTTGACTCCCGCACACTTCCTATGCGAACGTCCGGAGTCTGCAGGCCTCGAGTCCCCGGCTACCGACCCAGCGCTGTCGGATAAATCTCGATCCGACACCGTTTCTGTCGGCTGCTGGGATGCTGCGATAAGCTGTGCTATGTGCACAAGAATGTCCGGCGTCGAGACCTGCGGAGGCGCAGTCTATCGCTGCTTCGCCGAGGGCAGCTCCGCATCAGATGGCTCCCGCATACTTTTCCTATGCGAACGTCCGGAGTCCATCGGTCTCGAATCCCTGGCTGCCGGATGGTGTGACCTGGTCGCCGAAGAATCCTTGATCGGCGAAGCTGGTAATATATCGGCGGTCACGCAGCCAAGGTGCGGTCGTGTGCGCTGACGAGAAGAGGAAGCCTTAGCAGTCTCAGCGGACTGCCTATACAACGGAGCGTCCCGAGCGACGGACGTATGCTCCGCTAACTACACATTTGTACCACAACATCTGGGGCCAGATGTTGTTGAACGAGAGAGGGGCCTCTCTCGCTTGCCGTCCGGATGGACCGGAACGAGCTATGAACCGGACTAAAAGGCTTCCTCCGTTCTCCCTCCGATCCGCCGTCACTGGGTGTGCATTAAGTTAATTTTATAGTGCTCGCATCACCCCAAAATTCCTTCTAGACCGCAACGGACGAACCCGGCTGCCGAACCATTCGGTGAATGGACGCTACACCAGGCGAGCTAGCGGACGTCAAAGGCCGTCGAACCTACTAGGGTCCTCTTAGGCAATTGGAGTATTACATGAGCACTTTTCCGCTAGCCCTTCATTAATTGTGACGACGGAGGCACACTGTTGGAAGACATCACAGATACATCACCCTAATCTTGATCGTCTGAAATAGAAATTGATAAAGTAGAGTGACCCTGCGGGGAAAGGACCGGAGTGTCCAAATCCCCAACAACATACCGTGACATACGCTTCCCATATTGTCATCGAAATCATACGATACAGAACAGGAGTTAATGCGAGTACACTGACCACATATAGAATGATAATAAGGTCAGAGGAAGACTTCCTCTTAAAGCAATTGATCAATATCCTTTCAATGTGAAAAGAAAACAAGTCCTGGTACTCGCACCAACCCCTGGCAATCAAAATACATAATAATAATATGATCCATTAATATAGAAAAAATAATTGAAATCAAAATATTTTGAAAAAATATTTTTTCAGAACAGCCCAAGTTTCTGAAAAGTAACGTTGAGCCCCAATGGATCCCAAGCCTAAGTGTGGACAAAAATTTTAAAAATATTTTAAACAATTTATTCAACACTTACGAACAATAATAATGTATCTAGTTATGATTAAAATAACATAAAGATATTATTATTTAGAAATCCCCCCCTCACACAGAGGGCTGTTGTAAATGTAAACAATGAGTGTAAAAACACTAAAATAAGACTCCAGGCACCCAGGCCCGAAATCAGTTACCAAAAATACACCATCTGATGCAAAACAGAGACTTCCAGGGAAGAAACTGCAGAACATCAGATGGTAGATGCAGAACACAACGCCTAACCACCCGTAGGTGAAGACGTAAACATGGGGAAAGAACAGAATTCATTCTGTTATACAGCTAAAACTCCCAAGAAATTTTAGTAATAATAATTGCAGAAACTATGCCAAAAGCATGGGAGAATAGCAAGGGGGAACTTAAAGGACAGGGAGAGAGGAAAAACACTTGAAAAAACAGTGTAACTAAATAATCAGAATGACAACAAAATGGCTGCTGCCTTGAAAATAGGTAACTTAACATAATTTCATTAAAAAATTTTAAGTTACAGCCCTGATAATATTCTGTCACACATTCTTTTCCTCTCCTCCTTTTCTATCCTCCTTAGAATCACCATTTCACTAATATTTATGTGTCTGGCATCATTTAAACTGAGATTTAAAAGCACAAAGATCAGTCAGATGTTAACTGATGAAGGGCCAAACTTAGAATGATAAATGGCGCCAATTTCGGAACGTCCTTGACACTGCGTATGCGCAGTAGGGGCGAAGTGTGGAGGGCCTTTCAGGACATGTTTTCTTTAGTTTTAGATGCAAATTTTGGGGATTGGGGGGCAAAATTTGTGTTTGGCCCTATATTTTAAGAGTTATCACCAGCTATGTCTGGGTCATTGGTACAGTATAAAAATATAGGTAACTTAACATAATTTCATTAAAAAATTTTAAGTTACAGCCCTGATTATTTTCTGTCACTCATTTTTCCTCTCCTCCTTCTATATCCTCCTTAGAATCACCATTTCACTAATATTTATGTGTCTGGCATCATTTAAACTGAGATTTTCAAGCACAAAGATCAGTCAGATGTTAACTGATGAAGGGCCAAACAAAGAATGATTGATGGCGCCAATTTCGGGACATCCTTGACACTGCGCATGCGCAGTGGAGGTGAAGTATGGAGGGCCATTCAGGACATGATTTCTTTGGTTTTAGATGCAAATTTTGGGGATTGGGGGGCAAAATTTGTGTTTGGCCCTATATTTTTAAGAGTTAGCACCAGCTATGTCTGGGTCATTGGTACAGTATAAAAATATACAGAATATGTTGATAAGAAACCGTATTACTTCTTCCCACAGGAAGTTAAATATGGCATCGTCTACATAATCAAAGACCTGTGACACCCATGTAGACTTAACCGGATAAGAGATCTTATTATCCTGCTCTTTGTCCGGATGAAGTCAGCGTCTAACAACGCTAGCAGTTTCTCACAATTGCTCACAGCATTGTGATTCACTGGAACAAGTTCAAGGAAACGATAATGGGTAGTATCCAGATCATCCATGAGTTGTTCTGAAAGGGAAGGTTATCCTCCTCCGTATCCCTTTCATCATTCGTCTAAATCAGTTTTAGAATCACGGTCACCGGCATCTGAACAGGCAGATGACTGGACCGATCAATCACCATTCGACAGCTCAAGTTTTGAGATTGACGTTGAGTGCTTCTGCATTAGCAGGAATACTGTGATGAGCTGCTCAATCTGCGACAGCAAGTCCGTTACGGAGGCCTGAGGAGCAGCAGTCATGTATTGTTTGTCCGCAAGCTGCTCCTGGGACAGTGTGTGCGAGATGGCTCTTACTACTAGATGGTGTGACTTTCTTCACAAAAGGTGGACCTCTTGACGATGCAGACTAGATATCCTAAGTCACTTAGCCAAGGTGCGGTCATGAGTGCTTGGTAGACGCTGAAGATGCCAAACTGTAGACGTTCCGGGCTAAGAAATGAACTGAGCGTACTGGACAATAGGTATGTACGTAAGCTTTGACTGACGCAAGTTCCTACCAACAACACCCAGCCCCAGATGTTGTTAAAAGTGAGAGAAGGGTCTCCCTCTTGCTCACAGTCCTGGGAGACCTAACCGAGCATACCTCAGAACTTTCCGGCTTCTTCCTTCCATCGACGCAGGGTGCGCATGATGGATTATATAGTGCTCGCTACACCCTTGTTTCTCTCTTGACTGCTATGGACATACCCGGCGTCACACTACACATATTCTGAGTAACGATCCGCCAGTCGAGCTAGCTGGAGACAAGGTCGTAAACCCTATATTCTAAGGTCTAGAAACTTGTCATATCATTGAGCACTTATGCTCCTAGCTCTGAATACAATGCATATGCGACACATCTGGTGTCACGGTTCTCATATTCAATCTTAACAGCTTCACCCGCGACAGGGAACTAAAACCACTCATCGTGGTTTATAGCCCTGTGCAATATAAAGAGCACTTTAGCCATTACATAGAGGAAGCTGTAAGGCTAGCCGACCCCGGCTGCCTATTAGACGGGACGTCCCGGACAGGAGGCATGGACGTAAACTCCGACTGACGCAAGTTCCTACCAACATCTGTCCCCAGACGATGCTGTAAGAGAGAGAGACCTCTCTCTTGCTCGTGGTCCTGGCTGACCTGGACGAGCGTACCTCAGAACTTGCCGGCTTCCTCCTTCCGTCGTCGCTGGGTGAGCATGGTTGTATATTATAGTGCTCGCTCCAGCCTATATCATCTCCTAGCCCAGAGCGGACACACCCGGCGTCACAGTTCTCAGAGGCCCGAGAAACCGCTTCACAGGTCGAGTTAGCCATGGTTTTTAGCCGTCTAAATGCGACAACAGACTTTGTGCGGTTGTGTGTGCTTTTCGAACATAGAGGACGCTATAAGACTAGCCGACCCTGGCCTATTAGAAGGAGTGTTCCGGACAGGAAGGCATGGATGTAAGCTCCAACTGACACAAGTTCCTACCAACAACCTCTGACACCAGATGGACAGTGTGTCCGAGACTGCTCTTAACTGCGGACGTCCCGATGAATGAGGCCTCGTCTCCTTGGCTACTAGGGGTGACTTCCTTGACAAAGAGGGGACCTATTTGACAATGCAGACTAGATATCCTAAGTCACATAGCCAAGGTGCGGTCGTGTGTGCTTAGCAGACGCTGAAGAAGCCAAATTGTAGCCGACCTCGGCTGTGTATTAAACGGAGCATCCCGGACAATAGGCACGTACGTAAGCTCCAACTGATGCAAGTTCCTACCAACAGCATCTGGCCCCAGATGTTGTTGTAAGAGAGAGGGGCCTCTCTCTTGCTCGCGGTCCTGGCAGACCTAGCTGAGCGTACCTCAGAACTTGCCAGCTTCCTCCTTTCCAACGTCGTAGTGTGAGCATGTTTGGATTTTATAGTGCTCGCTACACCCTTTTTTCTCACCTCGACCGCTACGGACACACCCGGCATCATATTACTCAAAATCTGAGTAATTGCTTCACCGGTCGAGCTAGCTGGCAACAAGGAAGTAAACCCTAAATGCTAAAGTCAAGTTCCTTGTCTAATATTATTGAGCACTTTTGCAGCTAGCTCTGATTTACTATGTAAATGCGACACACCCGGTGTCACAGTCCTTATATTCAAGAGTAACCGCTTCACCAGCGACAGGGAACTGAAACCACAAGCTGTGGTTTATAGCCCTGTGCAATATTAAGAGCACTTTTGCTGTTATGCAGAGGAAGCCGTAAGACTAGCCGACCTCGGCTGCCTATTAGAAGGAACGTCCCGGACAGGAGGCACGGACGTAAGCTCCGAGTGACGCAAGTTCCTACCAACAACATCTGGCCCCAGATGATGTTGTAAGAGAGAGAGGCCTCTCTCTTGCTCGTGGTCCTGGCTGACCTGGCCGAGCGTACCTCAGAACTTGCCAGCTTCCTCCTTCCATTGTCGCAGGGTGAGCATGATTGTATATTATAGTGCTTGCTCCACCTTTTTTCGTCTCCTAGACCAGAATGGACACACCCGGCGTCACAGTCCTCAAAGGCCTGAGAAACCGCTTCACCGGCCGAGCTAGCTGGTGACAGGGAATTAAAACCATGCTCCATGGTTTTTAGCCCTGTCTAAATGCGACAACAGACTTTTTGTGCGGCCGTGTGTGCTTTTCAGATGTAGAGGAAGCCGTAAGAATAGCCAACCCTGGCAGCCTATTAGAAGGAGGGTCCCGGACAGCAGGCATGGACGTAAGCTCCAACTGACACAAGTTCCTACCAACAACCTCTGACCCCAGATGTTGTTGTAAGAGAGAGGGGCCTCTCTCTTGCTCGCGGTCGTGGCAGACCTGGACAAGCATACCTCAGAACTTGCCGGCTTCCTCCTTTCCGCCGTCGCAGGGTGAGCATGTTGGATTTTATAGTGCTCGCTACACCCTTTTTTCTCTCCTCGACCGCTACGGACCTATCTGGCGTCAGGTTACTCAAATCCTGAGTAATGGCTCCACCGGTCGAGCTAGCTGGCGACAAGGTAGTAAACCCCTAATTCTGTGGGCTTGTCCCTTGTCTTATATCACTGAGCACTTTTGCCGCTAGCTCTAATTGCATATTACGACGGCGGAAGCACACTCCCTGATGGCGTCACGTAACTTCACCATGTTGTTGTTCCTCTGTAAATAGAAACTAAACAAGAAGGACACCAACCACCTATAGCTCACCAACATTCCTCTTTGATAGTAACTTTGGCAAACACAAGAACTGTATCAAAAAGGCTCATAACATGTGACAAAGCTGACCTAAACACAACCTCTTAAAAGTAAAACACAGAAACTGACATAAACACTAAGTTAAACATGAAATTCTGAGCTAAACAGAAAACTAAACGCCACTAAAAATGTCAAGAAAAATATTTAAAATGCAGAGTATGAGGGGTTAATCATGGAACAATGATACTGAGGAACATGTATGATGAATATAAGTGCCATGGGAAGAGAAGGAGCACAGCAGCTGACCTAAACACTAAGTTAAACATGAAATTCCGAGCTAAACAGAAAACTAAATGCAACTAAAAATGTCAAGAAAAATATTTAAAATGCAGAGTATGAGGGGTTAATCATGGAACAATGATACTGAGGAACATGTATGATGAATATAAGTGCCATGGGAAGAGAAGGAGCACAGCAGCTGACCTAAACACTAAGTTAAAAATGAAATTCCGAGCTAAACAGAAAACTAAACGCAACTAAAAATGTCAAGAAAAATGCCGCTCAGGATCACCGATCCAATGTCGAGTTGTGACAACAGTTCCTCGCACCAAGGCCAACACACCTATGAAGTTTCATGACTCTAGGTTGAACCACTATCAAGTTATCATCCGGAAACCAATTGTTGCGATACACTATGTTCAAGGTCACTGTGACCTTGACCTTTGACCTGGTGAGTCCAAGATCAATAGGGTTCTTCCTCGCACCAAGGCCAACACACCTATGAAGTTTCATGACTCTAGGTTGAACCACTATCAAGTTATCATCCGGAAACCAATTGTTGCGATATACTATGTTAAAGGTCACTGTGACCTTGACCTTTGATCTGGTGAGTCCAAGATCAATAGAGTTCTTCCTCGCACCAAGGCCAACCCACCTATGAAGTTTCATGAATGTAGGTTGAACTACTATCGAGTTATCATCCGGAAAGGAATTGTTGCGATTTACTATGTTCAAGGTCACGTTGACCTTGACCTTTGACATAGCGAGTCCAAAATCAATAGGGTTCTTCCCCTCACCAAGGCCAATCTACCTATGAAGTTTCATGAATGTGAGGTGAACCATTATCAAGTTATCATCCGGAAACCAATTGTTTAAGATTTACTACGTTCAAGGTCACTGTGACCTTGACCTTCGACGTAGCATGTCCAAAATCAATAGGTTTCTTCCTCCCACCAAGACCAACCTACGTATGAAGTTTAATGAATGTGAGTTGAACCACTATCAAGTTATCATCCGGAAACCAATTGTTTACGCCCGCCCGCCCGCCCGCCATTCACCAAACTATAAGTCGAGTTTGACTTCGTCACAACTCGACTAAAAATGTTTAAAATGCAGGGTATGAGGGGTTAATCATGGAACAATGATACTGAAGAACACATATGATGAATATAAGTGCCATGGGAAGAGAAGGAGCACAGCAGCTGACCTAAACACTTAGTTCAACATGAAATTCTGAGCTAAACAGAAAACTAAACGCAACTAAAAATGTCAAGAAAAATGTTTAAAATGCAGCGTATGAGGGGTTAATCATGGAACACTGATACTAAGGAACATGTATGATGAATATAAGTGCTATGGGAAGAGAAGGAGCACAGCAGCCGACCTAACACTTAGTTAAACATGAAATTCTGAGCTAAACAGAAAACTAAACGCAACTAAAAATGTTAAGAAAAATTTTAAAATGCAGGGTATGAGGGGTTAAATCATGGTAGAATGATAATAATCATCATATAGCAGCATTATAACGGCCATGATATGGAAATAGGGCGAGTAAGTGACCAAAACAGAAGCTTTAACATTATTGGCCACGAACGCTGACGCCGACGTTGACCGATCGAGCCATGCCATAAGCTCACACAACTAAAGTTGGTGAGCTAAAAACTGGTGAGAGGACCAGCAGTATCCCCTCGCCGCGAGATGAGCGGTATTGTCCTCTCGCCTCAAACAACAAACCATGCCACCGATCTCCAACGTTGTCTGAACCTGACACATGTTGTGCAAGAATTAGTTGGAGTACATCGACTACAAGCAAGACAACGACCATGAAAACAGAGGAAAGGCTTCCTCTTTTTGCCCTGATATTTGAGAAATATTATTACATAAAAGCTAAAATAGGTCGATTGTCCCACCACAAAGTCTACAGTAAATATAAGATAACATTAAAATATATAATCGAAAAATAATTACACTCAAAAGAAAATATTTCGAAAAAATTTTATATAAGAGCCCAAGTTCCCAAAGGGAACGATGAGCCCAAAAGAGCCTAAGTGTGGACAAAATTATAATATTATCCCAAAAATTAATTGCCACACTACAGGAATATTTTATGTTACTTACAACCGTCATTTTCATAAAAATAATAGGAAACTACCTATACAGAAAAAAGCAATATAAACAACTTCAGAATAAATACCAGAAACAAGACCCCAGGCAACACGGCCCGAAGTCAGTAACAGAATTAAAACTATCCGATGTAAAGCAAGATCTTAAGCAGAAGAAAAAACGATACATCGGATGTATGATGCATGACCAAAACACCTAAACACCCCTAGTGTGAGGACGTAACCATGGCGGATGTACAAAATAAACCTTCTGTATAATACTTTAAACTCCCAAGAAATTTTATAAAAAAAAATTTCAATAAAACAAGCCAAAAAGCTTGGGAGTTTAACTTGGGGGTTCAAGGAAGGATAGGGAAGGAATACTTAACAAACCGTGGAAAATCATTAATAATAATGATGACATCAGGCCCATGTTCCCGAAATTGGGAAACATGAAATAATTTTTTAAAAATATCATAAAGTTACAGCCCTGAATGTTTCAAACCACCGTTTCTTCCTTCCTTCATCCAGTTGTGTCCTTGGATCCACCAAATTAACCATTGATTTGTGTCTGGCATCATAAAAGTTAAAAAATTTATAGTAATTTATATATTTTTAATACTTACCAATGACCCAGACATAGCTGGTGCTAACTCTTAAAAATATAGGGCCAAACACAAATTTTGCCCCCCAATCCCCAAAATTTGCATCTAAAACCAAAGAAAACATGTCCTGAATGGCCCTCCATACTTCACCTCTACTGCGCATGCGCAGTGTCAAGGACATTCCGAAATTGGCGCCATTAATCATTCTTATAACCAGTGCCTGGTAAGCGCTATGTACTCAGCGGGGAGGTATGAGTTCCCAACTCCTGGGAGGGCCATCCCCGTCTGGGTCATTGGTAAGTATAAAAAATATATAAATTACTATAAATTTTTTAACATTTTTATACTGTACCAATGACCCAGACATAGCTGAATAGTAAAATGGCTGGAGGGCCTAGGACATAGAGCAAGTTCAAATAAGCTCAATTATATAAAATAGAGTCATCCCCTCGAGGGGAAAAGGAGTATTAGGCCTTACATGTATCTTTCTTAATTATGATAAATTAGAAAGACACAACACCTTCCAAAATTGAGCATCATAACATCCTTGAACTCTATTAATAACCAGTATAATCCTTATACTAATAATTTTTAAAGTAAGCCAATAAATAAAGTTAGTCTAGAGAATAGAGACTCTTTATACTCCTTAAAAGTGTCTGAGGACTGTATAATAACGCCCGTTTGACACGTGATATATTCAAAAGCTATACTTTAAAAACTATGACCTGAATGAATTTTTAAAACATAAACTTATCACTTAAAAGCCATCCCAGTAACAGCTCAGAATTACTAACTCCGGAGGAGGTATCCCCTTGTTTTCATAATAAAACAGGTGACCCAAGGGAACACCCTCCCCCCCCCCCCTTTTTCTTGCCCTGGGTCAAATAGCCCAGAGCAAAGAGGGCAGCAGGACGGAGTCACTGCCGGAACAGAAAGCCTACCTAGCTATAGTAGCAACTGTTAAGTGAATGACATTCTGAGCAGTAGATAATAGACCTAACAATGGAGGCCTCCAGAAATGGACTCAATATTTCTGTGATAAAAATTCATGAATGTGGATGGCTGAGCCCAATGAGCAGCCGTCATAAAATCTATAATAGCGACACTATTAATGTAAGCCCAAGATGTAGAAAGAGCTCTTACTTCATGAGCCGAAATCTCAAGCACAAACTGCTGAGTCAATGATATACCATAAGCAGTATCGATAGTTAATTGAATCCATTAGCAATAGAATGGAGCGTAACGTCCTTCTATTAGGCATCAAAGACAGAAGAAGCTTACGCCCGTAGTAATAAACAGATATCTGTTTATAAATACATAAACTCTAACCGGACAGAGTAAAGGCCTATGCCTGTACGAAGACAGAAGGACCTTAATAACAATAGGTTCCGGATATTAATTAGGAGCCTGACTCTTATGCAAAAATCCAACCTAAATAGTAAAGGAAGTAGTGATTCCGAAACTACGAAAGTGAAAATCATCCACCGATAGTGCATGAAACTCACTGACTCTTCAGTAAAAGAGAAGCCAACAGAATTACTGTCTAAAAGGTCAGAATTTGAAAACTACTGTTTCCAGAGGCTCAAATGATTACTTAGCTAAATAAGAACCGAAGTTAAATTCCGTATAGAAATTTAATCTAATGATTCTAAGTCTATTTATCGAAAAGTTACTAACTGACTTAGATAAAGAGACATAAGACTCAATTGTAAACTATCATAGAGTGCATAGGTATGAGGTAACATAAACCTATAACCTTAATAATAACAGGCTGCAGTAGATCTTGTCAAACAAGTATACTAAAAAGTTGCAATGACTAGTATGGAGGGATCAACAATATCAACATAGTGATCCCTACACCAACCACGGAAGAGCCTCCACTTTAGCCGCATAGTATAGCGAAGAAGAGGTTCTCCTATAGTAAGAAATTGCGTCCAAAGCTCGTCCAGTACAATGCTTACAATGCAATAAGGACCACACAACGGAATACGTGAAGGTTGAGACCTTGCGGGTTGTGATAAAGATGACACGATTTTACCCAGCGAAAAAAGATCCTCTCATGGAGGAAGATTTTGCGTTAAGTCCCACAGTAGACATCAGAGTAAATTTACCCATGGTCTCTGTGAAGACAGAGATGCTATCAACAGAAATGTATTGTGGTTGTTTATCTTAGCAATACTTGCTGAAACAACAGCGCAGGAGGATACGCATATCCTATCATTCCGTCCTATTAGATCAATAGAGCGTTAACAACATAAGCTCAGAGATCCGGACATGTAAACACATACGTCTGCAATTGATTAGCAAGTTGTGTTGTAAATAAATTATCATTGGGCGCTCCCATTGATAGCAAATCTGATTGAATACTTGTTTGTTGAGAGTCCATTCTGACGGCAACAAGCGACCCATAAGTGAAAGGGAGTCCGGTAATACAATCAGACGACCCGGAATATGACGGACCGAAGCAGAACTTGGAGTACTATAACAAACAGAAGGATTCTTTCCATTAAATTGAATAACGGAAACGAATGAGTGCCTCCCTGGTTCCGGAGATACGCCACTACTGTCGAATTAACGGACAGGATTTGGACATGCGTTTCTGAATAATGTTCATCCAATGACATAAAGCAAGCCTAAAAAAACATTATTCCGTGGAAGATAAGTGCTTGCTTAGAGACTGCGGAACCCAAAGACCCTGGCACTTCGAATTCGTTGGGATCAATATTATATCCAAACCTGTTTGACTGGCAACCGTCATAATTATAAAACTCGGATCCGGCAACTGCAGTGGCACACTCTGAGTCAACCACCGAATGTTTTCCCCAGTCTGAATCTCTTGCTACACTAGATAGACAAGAGAACGTGTAAATCGAGCAATTCATGGATTGCTGAAAAGTTGCCGTCGAAGAGAAGCTTCTCCGAGAACGAAGCGACTCTGAGAGAGTTCTTCACCTTACTATCCACGCGCGTGGATGTAGCTAGGGCTGCGTCACGTCTAACCAACTCCAAGCAGCCACTGAAGGGCGGAGTTATACGTGAACAAACTACTGCCCTCAAAAGAAATCACATTGAGGGTCATATCCCGGAATTCTTTCTCTTGAAGACGTAATGATAACGCCTCAGTAAGGTGGATTACGTATGATAAAGCATCTAAGTTAAGTCTATTAGACATCATTGTCGTTTCGTACATTGTGGTTGGAAAAGACATAGACGGCGAAAAAGATTATTTCCAGTCTTTAACCACTCCGTCTAGACGCATATGAACTCTCGGTATGCCCTGTTCTGCCAAAATAAATTATTCCTATAAATGATAAAAGGCAGAAATGAGCATTGCGGACAAGAAACTAAACTATCATGCTTGGTAGCAGGCTTATATATATATAGCATCGATAAATAATACACATGTTCTAATGACATTATTGGACTGTGTCGGTAAGTCAGGGACAATGTCCCTGAACCGATCCAAAATTCCGTGTCCAATGACGCTATAAGTCTCTTATCCAACATCGCAGCAATGTAGTCCGAAATAACAACCACTGGAAGATAATGCCGGAAGATATGTATGGCAGCTTCCGATGTTACGAAACGGAAAACTCGAAATCTTTCGAATCCCTTTCGCCATCCTGTCGGACCCTATAAAGCATTCGGTCGTCCGAACCTGATGCAACCGCGGACCACACCGACCCAGCACCGTCGGATAATTCCTGATTCGACCGAGAAACTGTCGATTGCTGGGATGCTGCGAAAAAACTGTGCTAACTCGGATAGCACGTCCGTCACTGAGGCCTGTGGAGAAGCGGTCCTACGATGCATTGCCGCTAGAAGCTCCGTGATCGTTACCCCGTGCATACTACTATTATGCGAGCGAACGGAGTGTATAGGCCTCGTGTCCCTTGGCTATCGGATGGCGTGACCTGTTCGCCGTGGAATCACTGAATGACGAAACTGATCGGATACTCGAGGTCACGTAGCCAATGTGCGGTCGTGTGCACTGCTGTGAGGATGAGGAAGCATTATCGACAGTCTCTCGGACTGTCAATATAACGGAGCGTCCCGAGCGACGGACATATGCTCCGAATGTAAAATATCTGAACCACAACATGCGGTCCCCTATGTTGTTGGACGAGAGAGGGACCTCTCTCGCTCACAGCCCGGATGGACCTGGACAAGCCAGGAACCAGACTAACAGGCTTCCTCCGATCTGTCCTCAATCCGCCGTCACTAGGTGAGTACTAAAGTTATTATAGTGCTCGCATCACCCAAATCTCCTTCCTAGACCGCAACGGACGAACCCGGCAGCCGAACCATTCGATGAATGTACGCTACACCGGGTGAGCTAGCGAATGTCACTCCGTCGATCCTACAAGGGACCTCTTAGGCGATAGACATATTCCATGAGCACTTATTGCCGCTAGCTCTTCATTAACTATGACGACAGAGGCACACTTTTGAAAGACATCTCCGTAACTTTGCGAACAAGAAACCAGAAATGCTTGGTAATAGCAAGCATATAATAATAAATATATAGCGTCGTTCAATAATTCGAAAGTTTGTGTGACATTATTGCACTATGTCGGAACTGAGGGACGATGTCCCTGAACCGAACCAAAAATTTCTAAGTCCACCGACGCTATCAGTTTCTTATCCGGCATCGCAGCATTCTGGTCCGACGAAAGAACCTGTAGAAGATCAAGACAGATGACATACACAACAGCATATGTTGTTCCGAAAGGGAAAGCTCGAAATCCTCCGAATCCCTTTCGGTATCCCGTCGGACCGGATGAAATTTTCGGACGTCCGTACCCGCTTCCGCGGAGCGTCCCGACCCAGCATCGTCGGATAAAACATTATGCGACAGATTCAGTTGTTGCTGGGATGCTGCGATAAGCTGTGCTATTTAGGATAGCACGTCCGTCCCCGAGGCCTGTGCAGTAGCGGTCTTACGATGCATTGCCGCCGGAAGCTCCATGTACGTTGACTCCCGCACACTTTCCTATGCGAACGTCCGGAGTCTGCAGGCCTCGTGTCCCTGGCTACCAGATGGTGTGACCTGGTCGCCGATGATTCTCTGACTGGCGAAGCTGACTGGATATCCGAGGTCACGTAGCCAAGAGCGGTCGTGTGCGCTACCATGAGAATGAGGAAGCCTTATTGACAGTCTCTCCGGACTGACTATATGTCGGAGCGTCCCGAGCGGCGGACGTATGCTCCGAATGCAAAACATTTTGTACCACAACATCTGGGGCCAGATGTTGTTGTACGAGAGAGGGGCCTCTCTCGCTCACCGTCCGGATGGACCTGAACGAGCTATGAACCGGACTAAAAGGCTTCCTCCGTTCTCCCTCTAATCCGCCGTCACTGGGTGTGCATTTGGTTGATTTATAGTGCTCGCATCACCCCAAAACTCCTTCTAGACCGCAACGGACGAACCCGGCTGCCGAACCATTCGATGAATGGACGCTACACCGGGCGAGCTAGCGGACGTCAAAGGCCGTCGAACCTACTAGGGTCCTCTTAGGCAATTGGCGTATTTACATGAGCACTTTTCCGCTAGCCCTTCATTAATTGTGACGACGGAGGCACACTGTTGGAAGACATCACGGATACATCACCCTAATCTTGATCGTCTGAAATAGAAATTGATAAAGTAGAGAGACCCTGCGGGGAAAGGACCGGAATGACCAATTCCCCACTAACATACCATGACATACGCTTCCCATGTTGTCATCGAAATCATCAGATACAGAACAGGAGTTAGTGCGAGTACACTGACTACATATAGAATGATTATAAAAGTCAGAGGAAGACTTCCTCTTATTACAATTGATCAAAATCCTTTCAATGTGAAAAGAAAACAAAGTCCTGGTACTCGCACCAACCCGACAATCAAAATACATAATAATAATATGATCCATTAACATAGAAAAAATAACTGAAATCAAAATATTTTGAAAAAATATTTTTTCAGAACAGCCCAAGTTTCTGAAAAGTAACATTGAGCCCCAATGGATCCCAAGCCTAAGTGTGGACAAAAAATTTAAAAATATTTTAAACAATTTATGCAACACCTACGAACGATAATAATGTATCTAGTTATGATTAAATTAACATCAAGATATTATTTTCAAGAAATCCCCCCTCACACAGAGGGCTGTTGTAAATGTAAACAATAAGTGTAAAATCACTAAAATAAGACTCCAGGCACCCAGGCCCGAAATCAGTTACCAAAAATACACTATCTGATGCAAAACAGAGACTTCCAGGGAAGAAACTGCAGAACATCAGATGGTAGATGCAGAACACAACGCCTAACCACCCATAGGTGAAGACGTAAACATGGGGAAAAGAACAGAATTCATTCTGTTATTCAGCTAAAACTCCCAAGAAATTTTAGTAATAATAATTACAGAAACTATGCCAAAAGCATGGGAGAATAGCAAGAGGGGACTTAAAGGAAAGGGAGAGAGGAAAACACTGAAAAATCAGTGTAACTAAATAACAAGAATGACAACAAAATGGCTGCTGCCTCGAAAATAGGTAACTTAACATAATTTCATTAAAAAATTTCAAGTTACAGCCCTGATAATATTCTGTCACACATTTTTCCTCTCCTCCTTCTATATCCTCCTTAGAATCACCATTTCACTAATATTTATGTGTCTGGCATCATTTAAACTGAGATTTACAAGCACAAAGATCAGTCAGATGTTAACTGATGAAGGGCCAAACAAAGAATGATTAATGGCGCCAATTTTGGGACGTCCTTGACACTGCGCATGCGCAGTAGAGGTGAAGTATGGAGGGCCATTCAGGACATGTTTTCTTTGGTTTTAGATGCAAATTTGGGGGATTGGGGGGCAAAATTTGTGTTTGGCCCTATATTTTTAAGAGTTAGCACCAGCTATGTCTGGGTCATTGGTACAGTATAAAAATACTGAGATTTAAAAGCACAGATGTCAGTTTGATGTTATCTGACTAAAGGGCGAAACAAAGAATGATGTTTGCACCAGTTCCGGTGACTTCCTGGCGTCTGCGCATACGCAGAGAGAGTAAATGTATGGAGGGCCAGATAGGGCTACTAATTTTCGGTTTTGCATGCAAATTTTGGGGATTGGGCGGCAAAATTTGTGTTTGGCCCTAGATAATTTTGAGTTAGCACCAGCTAAGTCTGGGCCATTGGTTTATAGTATAAAAATATAGAGAAACATTCCAGACATGATCTGGGTTATACTAAGTCAATCTTGTTCAAACATTGTTGATGGGAGTTGACATTATGTTAGGTCCAAAACTGTTTAGCACAAATACACTTCAGCTGATTTGCTATTTAGAATTTGAATGCTGAAAGATTTTCTTTAACCGTTTGACTGTTCATGTTTCATGTTGCCTTCATGGGAAAAGACCAGGTATTCTTGTCCTACGAGTGTCAACCAGTTACTTCTTATGAAAATATCATTGAATAATTCAACATGTGTAAGCTAGAGTAACAAGATATGTCTGAATTGACTCGCATATGACTGATGTAGAATTAACAAGAATGAAGTCAATACATGAAAAGAAATGTTGGAAACCTCAACAATAGTCATGACATGTTAGAAAAAAAACACAGAAATACAGAAACAAGACTATAGATTTATAAATTTATCTGCATGCATACAATGCCATTCATGTATATCAAATTTTTGTTCATCCAGAAAACAAGAAGATTGTTTAAAACTTAAAAAAAAGCAAACCTTAAGCAAAGCATCTCCTTTTGCAAATATGGGATTCTTCACAAAAGTTTCCAATTTCAATGTCAACTGATGCCATAATCTATAAAAGACAAAATATAGTTTAGATAACATGCCATGTGTAACTCTTAACCCACCCAGCGAGAATTTTCAAGATATTTTTCATCAAATCTAGTCATGACTGTTTTAAAGCAGCCATGACTAGATATGATGAAAAGTTCATCGAAATTCAACTCGAGAAACCATTTGTGAAAAAATCTGTTTAATTTACCATAGGAAAATTTGATTAAATGTGCCCAAATTATTCTTATAACATGTACAGTAGCGAGAGAAATTCTGTCATTGACAGGAATATCCGCCTGAAGCATGCAAGGAGTTAAAGTGCCTCCTGTCTGCTTCTTTTCCCAGTTTTCCAAATGTCCTTAAAGACCACCTTTTGTTTTGCTATTCTATTCTTAAAAGTCTATTTCCTGTCATTTAGTGAAATAGGCCAAATCATTTGTGTATAATTCTGTGACATCCGATATGTAATCTGATTCAATAACTATTAAATCAGCTTATCCCAAAGTAGGGATATAATGATTAGTGAGTTTCCAAATTGATTAATCATTGACAATAATTGATTATAAGTGATTAATCATACCCAAGTGACCACTTCTCAAGTAGAGATGGGCGGTATTGGAATTTTGAGTTCGGTATCGGTTTCGGTATTTTTGTGTGGGCATAGCACGGTATCAGTTCGGTATTCGGTATGTGACTTCAGATTCACTGATAGTACCAAAGGAGAATCCATGTCAGAAGAATTACAGAATAAGTTGTTCTTGTATCATTCTATCACAGTGCTACACATGCCATTGTTAATGGGCTCAACATTGTCATTCTTTTGTCAACACAGATCATATCTACAGTAATTTGGTGACTTGTTCTAAATACGCCTTAACCTTTCAAGCTCCACTTAAGGTGTCTGTAATCATAGAATGTGTGTCCTGAAGATGTCATCTTTAGGTGGGCCTGATGACAGTAGTAAAATTATCTGGTCAGTGATTTCTAGCCAAGTCTTGGCTGCCTTAACAGGCAGCCAAGACTTGGCTAGAAATCACTGCTAAGCAACTGGACATGTACAGGTCGTAGACTATTGACAATTTAGTACAACTGCCCTGGTCCTTAAGGCTTAACAAAACTGAAAAATAAAATCAGTCACTTCTTTCATGAAAATGAACACTTCAACTGCTATCAGTCCTCATCAAGGCCTTATAAATAGCGAATGCACAGGGAAAATTGAAAATACCGTTGGTTTCGGTATTCAAAGATTGGGTCGGTTCGGTTTTTCGGTGTCCCCATGATATCGGTATCGGTTCGGTTTTTCGGTATATTGCCCATCTCTATTCTCAAGAGTATTAAAAAGAAACTTAGTTTTCAGAATTTTGCATAGCCCATTTATTGTCCACCTGGTCTGATCTTTGGTAACCTATCATTTGTTCCCCTGTACTTGATTCAGGTAACCTGCTAGGTAACCTAAATATATATGTACAGCAACTATGCTGTTACATGCATTGTTATATCAAAGCCAAGTTCTGGCTCCTATGAGCAATATCCTGATGAATAAAGATGAATCCTTAGGAACAATAATGAGACTGTGTTGCAGCAATTGAGATACAAATTACTGAAATTAGTTGCAAATATAGCCTAATCTTGGCATGGGCTGGCATGCTGCAGAAGAGTATGGCATCCATAATCACTATTTGTGGCAGAGACATGAATTGTTGCCATTTCCTGATTTTGTACCTATGTTACATCTTAAGATGATTAACAGTTTAAATTCACGTTTTTCATTTTATGTTACAATCACATGACCAAAATGGCTGTTTGCCTCAAATCCACAGGCCTGACTTACCCCTACCAAAAACAAACATCCTGAATGATCCACATTGGATTTGAGAAAGTTTCCTTGTTGAAATAACTCTTCACATCATTCTCACTGCATCTCTGATTGTTTATCTGTTAATTATTTTTCTGACTAGTGATGTACTGATCACCGGCATTGGCTATTGGCTAATAAAGACCTATCAGTGTCGGTTCAACACGAACGTCAAATCATCAGCAATTCCGATGGCAAAAAAAATGAAAGTGTCAATGACACTGTATCTCAACTTGACAAACTTGAACTTGGTAAGTTATAAATGAAATGGCAAAATTGAAGATCATTGGTACCAATGTCATTTTTTTTGCCAATGGCAACATTTTTTGACAGAAACCAAAGAAAATCGATAGCTCCCATCTAGAGGCCCCCCCCCAAACAAGCATGCCAGGTTTCAAAGCAATCCGATCATAAATGTGCCCTGTAGGGTGTATAAAAGGGAAATATTGTGGTCTGACTAGACTAAATTCTAAGAACGTTGGCCGTGGCAACATTTTTTGACGGAAATGGAAGAAAATCGATAGCTCCCATCTAGAGGTCACCGTAAATAAGCATACCAGGTTTCAAAGCAATTAAATCATAAATGTGCCCTGTAGGGTGAGCCAAAGGGAAATATTGTGGTCTGACTAAACTAAGTTCTAAGAATATTGGCTGCGGCAACATTTTTGGATGGAAATTGAAGAAAATCGATAGCTCTCATCTAGAGGTCACCCCAAACAAGCATGAAAGGTTTCAAAGCAATCCGATCATAAATGTGCCCTGTAGGGTGTGCCAAAGGGAAATATTGAGTCTTCTGACTAAACTAAGTTCTAAGAACGTTGGCCGCGGCAACATTTTTTGACAGAAATTGCAGAAAATCGATAGCTCCCATCTAGAGGTCTCCCCAAACAAGCATACCAGGTTTCAAAGCAATCTGATCATAAATGGGCCCTGTAGGGTGTGCCAAAGGAAAATATTGAGGTCTGACTAAACTAAGTTCTACGAACGTTGGCCGTGGCAACATTTTTTGCCGGAAATTGAAGAAAATCCATAGCTCCCATCTAGATATCACCCTAAATAAGCATACCAGGTTTCAAAGCAATCAAAACATAAATGTGCCCTGTAGGGTGTGCCAAAGGGAAATATTGTGGTTTGACTAAACTAAGTTCTAAGAACGTTGGCTGCGGCAACATTTTTTGACAGAAATTGAAGAAAATCGATAGCTCCCATCTAGAGGTCACCCCAAATAAGCATGCCAGGTTTCAAAGTAATCCGATCATAAATGTACCCTGTAGGGTGTGCCAAAGGGAAATATTGAGTCTTCTGACTAAACTAAGTTCTAAGAACGTTGGCCACGGCAACATTTTTTGACAGAAATTGAAGAAAATCGATAGCACCCATCTAGAGGTCTCCCCAAACAAGCATACCAGGTTTCAAAGCAATCTGATCATAAATGTGCCCTGTAGGGTGTGCCAAAGGGAAATATTGAGGTCTGACTAAACTAAGTTCTACGAACGTTGGCCGTGGCAACATTTTTTGCCGGAAATTGAAGAAAATCGATAGCTCCCATCTAGAGGTCACCCTAAATAAGCATACTAGGTTTCACAGCAATCAAATCATAAATGTGCCATGTAGGGTGTGCCAAAGGGAAATATTGTGGTTTGACTAAACTAAGTTCTAAGAGCATTGGCCGCGGCAACATTTTTTGACGGAAATTGAAGAAAATCGATAGCTCCCATCTAGAGGTCACCCCAAACAAGCATGCCCAGTTTCAAAGTAATCTGATCATAAATGCGACCTGTGAGGTGTGTCAAAGGAAATTGTGGACGTATGTACTAACGTACTAACATACTAACGTACGTACGTACGTACGCCGACGGACGAGAAGTGATGGCAATAGCTCAGCTTGACTTTGTCAAGTTGAGCTAAAAATGGATAGGCCTACGCAACTCGTGAATTTAATTATTGCAATTGTATTTACAGACAAGAGTTATTGCCTGGATATTAATTTAATATTCAGGCATTAACTCTTGTAAATTAAATAGAAACAACTATATTCAGAAGTTTCTAACTTCATTTCACCAAAAATGGCCCATATCTTTTTAATGCGAGAATACATGTGAGTTAAGTCTGGTTTTAGTGCTGAAACAGTTAGCCGGATAGCCAGTTTGTAACAGGTTATCGGCATAACTGGTTGGAAAAGCTGTCAACTGGATAACCGCTATACCTATAGTTTACGGGATAGTGCCAGGAAAATAACTAGTATTTGACCATGAGACATTAGAATTCTTTTGCTGACGCAAGCATCGTCAAAGCTGCCAAACATTTGTCGATTTACAATAACGTGTACTCGATGTAACATGAAAGGGTTAAGGTGTTAGAATGTTCAATGAACAGTTATTTTGGTTGCTTGGGCTGTCAAGTCGCAGATAGATGTTTGTAACAAATTGCCAACAGTCGAGTACACTGCACGTTGTTTTCTGCATGGGCAGCAGTGAGCATGTGCCTGTCAATGTAACATAATCTTCTACAGACAAATTTGACATTCCTCTCTTTGATGAGGTGTTGTTAATTGCAGATTATAATGCTGAAAAAATTCCTCAGTGCAAGTAATGGTGCTTCCAAAATAAATTGACTGTTTGGTTCTTTACCAATGTGTTTCAGAAAAAATATATTTTGATTAAAAAATTGATTTTATTGAACTGTTTAAAAGTATGAACGTATGTCATAAAAAAAACTATTTTAATTAAAATCTTTCATTTTAAAATTTGTTTTTCAATGGTCAATGTCAATGGTCAATGTCAGACAACGAAGGGCTCTCAGATGGATTTGTGTTGTTTGGTACACAGGCATTTCGTACACTGACCGTTTCGTATACAAAAGGAGACATTTCGTACATATATCAAAGGACAGTTTGGACACAGGCAAATTATATAGGGTTTTTAAGTACTTTTTTATATGAAATAATAGACTACTTACTTTTGAAAGGTATTATAATTCAATATTAAACAAGAGGCCCCAGGAGGCCTTAGGCGCTCACTGAATGTTCCACACTGTTAAGACACAAATTTTATCAAAAGCTATTCTTAAGGTTCTACAGAGTAAATCTATACTCTCTGTGGAGCTAAAACATCAACAGGACTGAATGGGACAATGCTGCTGATCAAATATCAAAAGATTCTGCATGATGGTTCTGAAGAAGATTTTTAAAGAATTTTCCTTGAATTGCACAAAGTAAACATTCACACCCCAATATTGATCGAGGGACACAATTTGAACAAACTTGAATCAGAACCTTACTAAGATGCTACATACCAAATATCAAAAGATTTTGCCCACTGGTTTGGAAGAAGACGATTTTTAAAGAATTTTTTCTTAAATTGCACTAAGTGAAAATTCACGGCCCATAGGGAGCCCCAATATTGACCGAGGGACTCGATTTGAACAAACGTGAATAAGACCTATACCAAGATGCTGCATACCAAATATCAAAAGATTCTGACCACTGGTTCTAGAGAAGAAAATTTTTGAAGATTTTCCTTAAATTGCACCAAGTAAAAATCCACGCCCCCATAGGTAGCCCCAATATTGATCGAGGAACTCGATTTGAACAAACTTGAATCAGACTCATACCAAGTTGCTGCATACCAAATATCGAAAGATTCTGCCCATTGGTTCTGGAGAAGAAAATTTTTGAATAATTTTTCCTGAATTGTACCAAGTAAAAATTCACGCCCCTATAGGGAGCCCCAATATTGATCGAGGGACTCAATCTGGAGAAGAAGATTTTTAAAAAATTTTTTCTTAAATTGCACTAAGTGAAAATGCACAGCCCCCATAGGCAGCCTCAATATTGATCGAGGGACTCAATTTGAACAAACTTGAATCAGACCCATACCAAGATGCTGCATACCACATATCGAAAGATTCTGGTCATCAGTTTTGGAGAAGATTTTTAAAGAATTTTTCTCAAATTGCACTAAGTAAACATTCATGCCCCCAATAGGCTGAGGGACTCGATTTGAACAAACTTGAATCAGACCCATACCAAGATTCTGCATACCACATATCAAAAGATTCTGCCCACTGGTTTTGGAGATGATTTTTTAATTATTTTTCTAAAATTCATATGGTGCTATCAGAGTTATGCCTCATACGAAGCCCCAAATGGACGTGGCCATTTCGTTTGAACAAACTTGAATTACCATATAGTAATGAACATCCAGATGAAGTTTCGTGAAAACCAGACGAGTGGTTTCAGAGGAGAAATCATTTGAAAAATGTTCACGACGACAGACAGACGGACGACAAGTGATAAGTTGACCTCCCTTCGGTGAGCTAAAAACAGAACCAATATTTCACCCCCCCCCCCAAATTTTACCTTTTGGGTCCCTATAGAGAGTTCATATAAGGGCCCTGGGGTTATGAATTCAACAAACTTGTTAAGCCTGTTTGAAGATGGTTATTCTGAAATATACAAGATTTTTGGAGCAGTAGTTTTGAGGAAAAGGCATTTTTTTGGTGAGAACATTTAAATCTATTTCAGTGTTTTTGAAGGGAACATTTACTCTATTTCAGTGAGTGTTTTTGAAGGGAACATTTAACCCAACTTCAGTGTTTTTGAAAGGGGACATTTAACCCTATCTCGGTGTTTTTGAAGGGAACGTTTAATCCTATCTCTGTGTTTTTGAAGAGAACATGATTTAACCCTATCTCAGTGTTTTTGAAGGGAACATTTAACCCTATTTGAGTCTGCCTGAGGATTCTCAAGAAGATTTTGAAAGGACTCTTTTTGTAAACTGCGCAAAGTTAAAATTCATTTCCCCATAACGAGCCCCAATATGAACCAATGGACTCAATTTGAACAAATCTAGATCAGAACCACCCAAAAAGGCAACATACAAAATATGAAAACATTCTGGCCACTGGTTTGGAAGAAGATTTTCAATCAATTCCACCTAAATCACACAAAGTAAAAATTCATCCTACCACTGGGAGCACCGACACTGGCCAAGGGACTCGATTTGAACAAACTTACATCAAATCCATACTAGAATGCAGAACACAAAATACCAAAAGATTCTACCCAATGGTTCTGGAGATGATTTTTAAAGAATTTTTTTGTAAATTGCACCAAGTTAAAATTCAAATTCTCATAATGAGCTCCCACCATATGAACCCAGGGACTTGATTTCAACAAATCTAAACCCGAACAGCCCCAGAAGGCTACATAGCACATATCAAAACATTCTGACAACTGATTAGGCAGAAGTGTTATTGAAGAATTTTACTTTATTTGAAGAAAGCAAAAATTCATGTTCCAATGGTGAGCCCAAACATTGGCTGAAGGGCTCAATCAATGTGAACAAACGTGAATCAGACCCACCCCAGAATGCTGTATACCACACATCAGAAGGTTCTCCCTGATGGTTCTGGAGAAGGAACTTTCCAAAGAATTTTTTGTAAACTGCTTTAACCCTTTACCCAACGAATCGCCTGCATCCGCCCGCGTAATATGCAAATTCAGCAGTTGAAAAAATATTATTTTTCAAAAAATTTCAACAAAACCATATCATGTGACCCCTCGTTGGAACGAGCTCATCGAGCTCGTTCCAATGAGGGGTCACATGATATGGTTTTGTTGAAATTTTTTGAAAAATTTGAAAAAATGATATTTAAAATAATAAATTTTGATATCGTCTGCATTGGGTAAAGGGCTAAGTTAATGATCAGATTCCCATAATAAGACACAATTTGAACAAATCTGAATCGACCCACCTCAAAAGGCTATATACCAAACATCAAAACACTCTGACAAATGATACAAAAGAAGATTTTTATCTAAATCGCTCAACGTAAAGAATTATGCTCCCAAGGTGAGCCCCAACTTTGAATGAGGGACTCAATTTGCACAACTCAGACCTTCCCAAAATGCTACATATTAAATACCAGAAGATTATGTCCAAAGGTTTTGGAGAAGATGATTTTTAAAAAAACTTTTGTAAATTGCACCAAGTTGAAATTCAAATTCCTATCATGAGCCTTAATATGAACAAAGGGACTCAATTTGTACAAACTAGAATGCCGTATACCAAATATCAAAAGACTCTGCATGCTGGTTCTGGAAAAGAAGATTTTAAAAGAATTAGACTTGAATTGCACAAAATAAAAATTCATGTCCCCATATTGAGCCCAAATATTGATTGGGGAATGGGGGAGGGGGCAGGGGAGGGGGGGGGCTCAACTTAAACAAACTTGAATCAGACCCATACACTAGCATCCTGCATACCAAATATCAAAAGATTCTGTCTACTGGTTCTGGAGAAGATTTCTAAAGAATTTTTCTTGAACTGTACTAAGTAAAAATTCATGCCCCCATAGTGAGCCCCAATATTGATCAAAAGACTCAATTTGAACAAACGTGAATCCAACCCATACCAAGATGCAGCATACCAAATATCTAAAGATTCTGCCCACTGGTTCTGGTGAAGAAGATTGTTAAAGATTTTTTCTTAAATTGCACTAAGTAAAAATTCACACCCCCATAGTGATCCCCAATATTGAACAGGGGATTCAATTTGAACAAACTTGAATCAGACCATACCAAGATGCTGTATACCAAATATCAAAAGATTCTGCCCATCGGTTCTGGAAAAGAAGATTTTTTAAGAAATTTTCTTAAATTGCACTAAGTAAAAATTCACACCCCTTTTGTGAGCCCCAATATTGATTGAGGTACTCAATTTGAACAAACTTGAATCAGACCCATACCAAGATGCTGTATACCAAATATCAAAAGATCCTGCTCATTGGTTCTGGAGAAGAAGATTTAAAAAATTTTTTTCTTAAATTGCACTATGTGAAAATTCAGGACCCCATAGTGAGCCCCAAAATTGATCAAGGGACTCCATTTGAACAAACTTGAATCAGACCCAAACCAAGATGCTATATACCAAATATCAAAAGATTCTGCCCACTGGTTCTGGAGAAGAAGATTTTTCCTTAAATTGCACTAAGGAAAAATTCATGCCCCTATAGGGGGCCCCAATATTGATCAAGGGACACGATTTGAACAAACTTGAATCAGACCCATACCAAGATGCTTCATACCAAATATCAAAAGATTCTGCCCATTGGTTCTGGAGAAGAAGATTTTTAAAGCCTTTTTCTTAAATTGCACTAAGTAAAAATTCACGCCCCCATAGTGAGCCCCAATATTGGTTGAGGGACTCGATTTGAACAAACTTGAATCAGACCCATACCAGGATGCTGCATACCAAGTATCAAAAGATTCTGCCCACTGGTTCTGGAGAAGACGAAGATTTTTTAATACTTTTTCTGTAATTCATACGGTGCTATCAGAGTTATGCCCCATACAGAGCCCCCAAGGGGCATGGCCATTTCATTTGAACAAACATGAATTGCCATATAGTAATGAACATCCACATGAAGTTTCTTGAAAATCAGACCAGTGGTTTCAGAGGAGAAGTCGTTTGAAAAATGTTCATGACAATGGAAGACTGACGGCAAGTGATAAGTTGAGCTCCCTTCGGTGAGCTAAAAACCCACATTTGAAATATCACGGTACAGAATACCTCCACCACCACCACCACCACCACAATATGTTGTACGTTTAAAAATATTTTTAGGAAATAAAATGAAACGCAGACTGTAAAAACTTCTTTCTTTGATGAAAATCAAAACATTATGTTGCGAGCTCATTGCTGATTAATCAGCTTTGATCAGTTCTTATATGTAATCACAGAATTGTTATTACACTGGAGTCATAATTAGCACATGAACACATTAAAAAGATTAAATATTTTCAGTACATGTACAACACTTTTTAATTACTGCAATGTTAAATACATGTACCCAGTATGTCATCATGTAGGGAGCCCCAGCCTTACCCCAAGTTTAAGTAAGACAACTTACTGAGACATCATGTAAGGATTACACCACCTATGTCAAGGTGACTTGTGAATTCAAAGTCCTAAGCCCTATCCTTAGCATAGGCCTATTTATAATTAATATTTTCCAGTATGTTCTATTTGTATACAGCACCAAGTCAGACTAATCTTTGTAGAACTTTATATTTGTATCATTCCAGTATGTTTGGTATTTACATAAATATGTTATTGCAATAAATTTGTTATTTTTACTTATGGGTTGTCATCTTTACTTGGCTCAAAACAGTCATAACCCATGTATGAAACATCCTACCTTGTGTAAGAAACGTCCTAAAGGGTTTGTGTACGAAACGCACCATGTTTGAAACATCCAGCTCCCCTCTAGGACAATGGGACATATCATAATTTCTTAACACACCCCTTTCATGACTCACAACATATTCCCACCAGAATTTCATTGGGGAAGAGAGGTTGAAAGATTAGAAACGCTTCATCTCTAGTACTGTGAGGAGGAACCATGGTTTAAGTAAATGTGTTAATAGGGTAAGATAGGCTGTTTGTAGGCAGTTGCCAGAGGTTACAGAGTGCTCCTGGGGAATACACTTCCTCAAGATGTGAATATGCTTATAATGACAGCCTTATTTTGGTACTACATGTATGTAGCCTTTATTGCTGATTGTGTCAAAAATATAACTTTTCAAAACAATTAAACAGTATTGTTAAGTATTAGCCCCCACCCCCCCCTCCCACCCGAACATTTAAGTGTAAAAGAAGATCAAAAAATAATAAATGAATCAGGTTTGGAAGCCCCAAATTGCAAAAAACATATTTCATATCGAGATCACAGCACTAAATATTTCCCCATAGGTGACCATTATAATAACGTTCAAGCGAAAATAATTATGATTGCAGCATTTTAATTTTGGCATTCAAATATCTGTGTCAAGTACAGCCCTTCAGACAACTTTTTCTTACCCGAAAACAGGAGGTCCTGCAACAAATAAGAGAGACAAGCTGACAGAAAGGGAAGTACCTGTCACATGCACATATTTTCCAGGGAATTCCCAACAAAACCACACCAAAAATTAATCAGTTGTATTTTTCAGGTCCAAAAGTCATCAAATCACCGTCTTTGTTTATCTGGAATATTCAACAATTATGCAAGATGTCATTAGAATGTTTCAAATGTTTATTGAAACAATATATCTTCCCAAGGCTGCTTATTTTTAGAGATTGCATCATTTCCAAGTGCAACATTTCAAGGCAGGTAACTCTAATTTAAATATTTACTGCAGCGATACCCATGGAGATCTCCTAATTTCAAACCTGGATCAAAGACTTTGATTCAGCATCCAATCTGGAAAACTGGTATTTTTCTGATGACCAGGATAGTGATGGTGGGTGTTGAAAATTTTAAACAGACTGTAGGCAAAGGAAGATTGGTATGGGAGTTCATCTTAAAATCTGAAGAACTTAAACTGTGTATCGCTTCACAGCAGAGGCCAGACAAATAGAGTTATGGATACAACGTTTTAAAAAATCGTACATTCGACTTCACAGGCTTGGTAAGCCTATCCAGCGCATGGAACAGAAATTATCTTGGAAACAAGTGCCATTTGACTGCCTGTTATTGGAAACAGAAGAGCTTGTGGAGCTCAAGTCAACACAATAACCTTTCTTGGGAAATGCACAGATGATCTCCCAGATTATGAGATAATCATAAGATTAGAAACATTCGCTCAAATCTTGGATACCATCATCACTGAGGCCAAACATAAATGATATATTACAAGTTCACTCAAACCCCAGCAGAATTCTATAGAACAGAGGGGAATTCAGTAAAGATGGGGTAAGTATTTTAACCCATGACCTGAAGTTCACGTGTAGCAGTGCTGGAAGTGAACAACATTGACGAGTGCAGATTTAAACTCCCGTGAAATGAGATGGAAGTAAATTTCACCCACAAAATGTTGGTATACGAATTTTGAGGGAATGTATTCACCAAACACCAGAAACTTTAAGTTTGTAAGGACCTGCTGAACTTTGAGAGTAATTTCCCATTGGCCACAGGGTCAGATTTCTCAAAACAACACACATTTATATGCCCTCACAGTATATTAGTTACCATAATATTTTTCAACAAGTGCATTTTTTAGCGCCGATGGCATAGCAATACATCTACTCTCACCACAGTCCATGTGTGCAATCTCTATCAGTTCACAGAAGTTATTTTCATGCCCGAATGAATTTAGAGTTATTTCCCTTTAGTTGCTTGGCTACAATCTTAGCGCAAATTGCACCAGAATCACAGTAATTCCATGGGCGAATACCATTCTAATGATAGAGACGTGGAAAGGATTCTGCGGTACACTCTGGCTCAAATAAACCTGACACACATGGCACTACTATGAGTGCTGGACGTTCAGATGATGTTACCAGTAATAATCCAGATGACAGAAAGAGTCCTTCAATGTCTGGAATAGGACTGGCCAGTGGGAGGGGACGCAGCAGAAAAAGTAGTGCTGGTCAGGGGCATGGCAGACGGGGCTGGTGTGGTCAAGGAATTGGTCCTATTTTTCAATGGGAATATGCAGATTTTGTTCCACTACGTATACCATGTTCTGACGCTGGGAAGATAAGTTTTCACTTACCTGACAATCCAAATGAATGGAATTTTGTACATCTTTATCTAATGAACGATATGATACCAAAATTAACCCCAATATCCCAAGTCTAGGGGGCTGTTTTTTCTGAGTCGCGAAAGGGTTAAACTTTGTGCTTTACTTCTGTGATGGTCAGGGACTCAGCCTTAACTGCTGAGCATGACATCCATTGTTATCTTTAAATGTGACCATGGATTCAGAGTTAGTTGCAGAGCATGATTCCAATTCTCAGCACTACTTCCTTTAATCTGACAGGTTGATGCATTTTGCCATCACCATCTGCCACCAATAGGTTATAGTTATTACAGCATTTTGCCATCACCAGCTGCTACCAATAGGTTATATTTATTACACCATTTTGCCATCACCAGCTGCCACCAATAGGTTATATTTATTACAGCATTTTGCCATCACCAGCTGCTACAAATAAGTTATATTTATTACAGCATTTTGCCATCACCAGCTGCCACAAATAGGTTATATTTATTACAGCATTTTGCCATCACCAGCTGCCACCAATAGGTTATATTTATTACAGCATTTTGCCATCACCAGCTGCCACCAATAGGTTATATTTATTACAGCATTTTGCCATCACCAGCTGCTACCAATAGATTATATTTATTACAGCATTTTGCCATCACCAGCTGCCACCAATAGGTTATATTTATTACAGCATTTTGCCATCACCAGCTGCCTCAAATAGGTTATATTTATTACAGCATTTTGCCATCACCAGCTGCTACCAATAGGTTATATTTATTACAGCATTTTGCAATCACGAGCTGCTACCAATAGGTTATATTTATTGCAGGATTTTGCCATCACCAGCTGCCACAAATAGGTTATATTTATTACAGCATTTTGCCATCACCAGCTGCTACCAATAGGTTATATTTATTACAGCATTTTGCCATCACCAGCTGCTACCAATATGTTATATTTATTACAGCATTTTGCAATCACCAGCTGCTACCAATAGGTTATATTTATCACAGCATTTTGCCATCACCAGCTGCCACCAATAGGTTATATTTATTACAGCATTTTGCCATCACCAGCTGCTACCAATAGGTTATATTTATTACAGCATTTTGCCATCACCAGCTGCCACCAATAGGTTATATTTATTACAGCATTTTGCCATCACCAGCTGCCACCAATAAGTTATATTTATTACAGCATTTGGCCATCACCAGCTGCTACCAATAGGTTATATTTATTACAGCATTTTGCCATCACCAGCTGCCACAAATAGGTTATATTTATTACAGCATTTTGCCATCACCAGCTCCCACCAATAGGTTATATTTATTACAGCATTTTGCCATCACCAGCTGCTACCAATAGGTTATATTTATTACAGCATTTTGCCATCACCAGCTGCTACCAGTAGGTTATATTTATTACAGCATTTTGCCATCACCAGCTGCTACCAATAGGTTATATTTATTACAGCATTTTGCCATCACCAGCTGCCACCAATAGGTTATATTTATTACAGCATTTTGCCATCACCAGCTGCTACAATAGGTTATATTTATTACAGCATTTTGCCATCACCAGCTGCCACAAATAGGTTATATTTATTACAGCATTTTGCCATCACCAGCTGCCACCAATAGGTTATATTTATTACAGCATTTTGCCATCACCAGCTGCCACCAATAGGTTATATTTATTACAGCATTTTGCCATCACCAGCTGCCACCAATAGGTTATATTTATTACAGCATTTTGCAATCATCAGCTGCCACCAATAGGTTATATTTATTACAGCATTTTGCCATCACCAGCTGCTACCAATAGGTTATATTTATTACAGCATTTTGCCATCACCAGCTGCCACCAATAGGTTATATTTAATACAGCATTTTGCCATTACCAGCTGCTACCAATAGGTTATATTTATTACAGCATTTTGCCATCACCAGCTGCTACCAATAGGTTATATTTATTACAGCATTTTGCCATCACCAGCTGCTACCAATAGGTTATATTTATTACAGCATTTTGCCATCACCAGCTGCCACCAATA